>JAGDYQ010000046.1:225111-252052 GCA_021962125.1 Bulinus truncatus | reverse complement strand
GTGGATAAAAATATTAGTGTTTTTATATTCAGAACACATACTAGATTAAAAAAACGTAACTTTGTTAAAGGATGGCAGTTAAAAAATATTGATTTTGAAGGATTACTATGTATGGATTTAATGTTAAGATTAGCGCTGCCCGCGGTTGCCGTTATCGATAATAGGTAACTTTTATCGGCAAATAAGCGACTCGTCAAGAACACGGTTTTTTAATTTTTTGAGCAGTCAATCAACATAAAAATGATTAAATAAGATATTTAGAATATATTAACAGTTGATCGATCAATAAAAACATTGGGTCGCGACCTAATTAAAAAATAAAAGCAAAATTTATCTTACCTTATTTTGAAATGTTGATTCCTCAAAACGAAGATGGCGTAGTTAACAAAAAAATTCACACAGATTAACTTAAGGATAAGTTCTTTTAAAATTATGGCAAAGTAAAAATAAAATAATGAGTAAATTAAAGCGTTTCAGAAAATCACAGTACCACTGGTTCTAACTGTTGCCAAACATGGCTTATGTAGCATACGGAGATTTTCAAGGCTATTTCCGGGTCGTTTGGGCACGGATATCATAGTACCTAACTAAAGGTGACCCAAAATGATTTTTTTTTAATTTGATTTGAATTAAAACATCATGATAAAAAAGTACAATTTGTTGGGGTGTGTTTCATTTTTATTGATTTAATAAGATAGGACAAGACTTGTAATTGAAATAGAACATTAATCTTTAAAATAGTGTAATGTATAAATACAGCAGAATGGTAACTTTAAAGTATAATATCCTTAAATAGATAGAGGGTTTTGCAAAAACAAATCACACTTTTAGACAGAAGAAAGGTCAAAGCATATGAATATATTAAATTTCTTCATCTGCGTTGCGCTTAGGATACCGAAAAAAACAAACTAGTTTGCCTTTATAAAATCTTTAAGAAACATGGCTCACACACTAACTTTTTTTTATTGAATTAAAATATCTTAAAACTGATAGGACATAGACATTTTTAAAAACTAGAAATGACGAAGTATATGAATATATTAATTTTGTTCATGTGGAACTAATTTTTCGAAAAAGACAATAATAAACAGACCTTTTAATGCAAAATAAAAAAATGTAAATTTTTAATTAGTTTAATATGTATTTTAGATAGAACACCTTTTACCAACTATTTTATCAATAGCAGCCATTTTCAGTCATTTCTGGATATTCCATAACCATGTCAAAAATAGTTTTAATAAGTACCTAATAAAGCTTTCTATGGAGAGCTTTAAAAAGATGTGTCCAAGTGATTGGTTTTTTTTTAAAATCACACCAATATTGTATATAACTTTACATTATAATGCTTAAATCTTTGTCATGTCTATAATTAAATATCTAAGTTAAAACTTGTGACGCACTGGCTACGGTTACGCCCGACGTAATCCGTTTTTTTTTCCAGGTTACGGCCATAGATATTACTCCACACCCTAACCCTATCCCTAATCCTAACTCTAATATCTATGGCCGTAACCCGGAAAAAAAAATACGGATTACGGCCCTATTCCTATTATAAAAAATGGCGTTGAGCGTAACCATAGCCACTGCGATCTTGTGACACCTAAGCTTCACTGTCTGTTTTTACTAAATGTATATGCTTAAGTAGAGTTACTGAAATGTCCATAAAACAATTTTAATATTTGAAGAATAAAAAACCCAACCATAAATACATGAATACTCTAGGAATGAGAATTTCTTTTTTAATAAAATTACGTTGTATAAAGAAGAGTTTAACAAACGATTATCGCTACGTACATGACAGCACACTAGGTTATCGAAAATAGATCACTCAACCTTATCATGGTTAACTTACCATTTGCGAGGAATCAATAGATCTACGAATTCTCCAGCGTCGTTCTGCATGATTACTTTTGTAGCTTATGCCTAAGAAAATTACAAAATTATTATTAACAGATATACTACTTAATTTTAAAAAGTAAATGTGTAAGCACTTAAGTCTCAACAGTACAACATGCCCACCTTGCAAGACAGCGGAAGTGAAAAAGAAAGAAATGAAAAAGTTGGTTTTTCAATAAATGCAAAACTAAAAATGTCAATATAATAACGAATTAATTAAAGATTCACTAATCATGATTCACTGTATATGTATTTTCAGTAAAGAAGAATTAATCAATATAATCTATCATTTTTAAATTTTAGACTACTTAGAACATAGTTAGTATTAAAAGATGTAATGCCATAGCCTTCATAATCACATGAAAATGGAGTACCAGTGCACAGTTGCGCAACTGGGGGGGGATTTGCCCCCCCCCCCCCCCCGAAATAAAAAAAATTAAAAGATTAGACCAAAATTAGTTTAAAATAAAATACAAATATATAAATAATGTGGTTTTTTAATACAAGTGATTTTTTTGCCCCCCCCCCCAGAAAGTTTGGTCTAGTTGCGCCTCTGCCAGTGCATCGCATTAACAACGCCGTGACAAAAAAAGTACTTTTAGTAGCATGATGCCTTTTCTTGTGAATACATGATGTCATTGTATCCGTATTAATACATAATAATCAATAATATACAGCTCATGGGTGGCCACGATGACAGACACATACTGATATTTTAGCCTACCTGATAATAAAAAATAATTTACATATTTTTAGAGCCACACGCTGACATCAAAACAAATCTAAATCGAGTCTTTGTGGGAATTCATCCATTTTATATATTAATAGAATGTTAACCAGATTTAAATACTTAACGATTTAAAACTGAAAGCGTTAAATATTTGAATCAGATGCCCCCCACCACCACCCATCCGTTTGCACTCTTCTTTTTTTTTTTGTGAGAATTTTTTAAATCAATAATCATTAACAAAAGGAACAAACACATTCTAAACCTGAACGATTTGAAATTAGAACAATTTCATATGAATTTTGAGTTCATATTCTGAGGTATCACAGCTCTAAACAACCAATTGCCCCCCCCCCTTTTTTTTCCGGTAGTAGATAAAGTGCTTCCCAGTGCAAACCGCTCCCATATTTATTTAACATTAGATCAGTGCACTATTCTTTGACCATTTACGCCACTGGCCCAAAGCAAATATGTAATGTTAGGGCCCTAGGAGAAAAACACTATCAGTCTCGCCGTTTACAAATCTTGGTCATCTAGGCCTATTGTCATATTCGACCTGTGCCTGAGACAATCTGTTATTATATTAAAAAAAAAACAGTTTCTTCATACTTTTATTGAAGTAAAATCAAGTAGTTACGTCAGAAGCTTCCGCCCCTCTTACCCCACTACTAGAGGTGGGTTTCCTATAAAACTGCTTAGTTTGCTTTTCGGTAAAAATCGCTCTGTCTAAGAGACATTGGGCTCTTCACGAGTGTACATCATGCATGTTTTAGGACTAGAAGGCCTACATTTAGTAACGAAGGAATTAGACTAAGGAGATACAAAACGTGAAATTCATTGAAAGGTTTCCTTCAAATTAAGCAAATTAAAAACAAATGTGTAATGTTAATGAAATATATAACAGGGGCTACTGATATTTAAAATTTTTAGCTTATGTAAAATTAAATAGGTTTTAATAATTACATTATGAAAATGTTTGTAAAAGAAGTTCCCTTACACCCCGTAAGTGGCAGATGAAGTGTAGAATGCACTTGTTTCAGTAACCTCTGCATATATAGAGATTATGTGGCCCAGCCGCCTTTACTCCCCTAACTTAAAGTCGGGTGAACTTGGGCCTCGGGCACACAAGAACCTGCAAAAAATCCTAAGGTTCTCACTATGGTCCGAACCCAGGACTCTCCGGTCTGCACCGCACGACCATCCGTCCCGTACTGCTGATTGTAATGATCTTGAAATCACTTGAGGTAGAACGATGTAAGGTCGCGCGCCCGGGGCCCCAATTGTAAACCCAGATACTTGTCTCTTCTTCTAAAGGGCTCATATTTTGTTCAGCACCCGGGGCCCCAACTAACATGTCATTTGTACTGTTGATTGTCTTGAAATAAGTTGTTGTGCCACAATGTTTTAACAGGGACGTGTATACTGCTGATTGTGATGCAATTTGGTGTAGGTGATCAACTTAGGTATTGTGTAATGTCAGGCCCGTAGCCAGGTCAAAGTAAGCAGGCACCAATACCCAGAAAGGGGGCATCTTTACTTTTTCTTTATTTTTTCATCTTTTACTTCTTTTTAAGCGGGGGGGGGGCACTCCACACATAGCGAGGGGGGGCACGCCCTCCCCCGTGCCCCCCCCCCCTTGGCTACGGGGCTGTGGAATGCTGATCGTGATTAGGGCTAGGCAGCTATTAGATAGAGATATAACCTCCATTAGAACAGCTTTTACAACATCACAACGGAATAGTCGACTAGTCACCCCGTTGGACTTGGCAACTGGAGTTGCTGGTGCTCAAATGCCTCAAAATCCCAGTAATCACTCAATTATATTCGTTGTGATAAAAAAATGAGAATGCCTGATTTGTAAAAATGTTAGTCTTGTTAATTTTTTGCTTAGAAGTGGGAACAAAGTTCTACGACTCTTAATAACTTCCGGAAGGAAGTAGTTGTCTTGTCCTACTTGTTTTACTACGTGGACTGGGTTCTTGATAGAGAAACTTGCTTCACGGCAAGATGCCTAAACAAAACGAGCTGATAGACAAAGCCGAGGATGTCGCAGACCAGGTTTGTTATTATCATCAGCTTGGCAGTTATGATTTCCACAGTTTGCTTTTAGTTTATTGTTTAATAATAGCCATACCGGATAGCCCCCCCCCCCCCACCAGTTTTTTTTTTCTAAGAACAAACTGTAACATTCAACGATATGTTAATCTTTCGATAAAAAAACAAATGAATGAATTGAAAAACAGTTATGACTGTTAATTTTATGAATACGATTGTCATCTGTAAACCATAATTTAGATTAACAGTGTTGTTATTATTAATTATATATGATATTTTTTTCCCTTGATAAATTCATTAACATAACAAAGTAAACATTTTTAAACACAATGCACATTTCACATTATTTAGCAGTCAGTTGGGCCTTTTACATTTACAGTTACAGATGCTCTTTTTATATATTTATATATATTAGTATTAGATTGCTGATTAAACTTTGATTGATGTCAGCTGTCCTGTAGTAGCTGTAGTCAGTTGTAGTCACTACTGTCTTTTTACCTTATAGTTTCTAAAAGCTAAGACTTTGAATATTGGCTTTTGTGCTTTATACTTATAGATACCTTCACATCAATTAGTCCCTTAATAAATTATGATATAATCATGGCAGGGTTATCTTTCTTTATTATGATTTGTAAATAAAAAAAAAAGTATACGCACATCTGTAAATTTGACACCAGCCTGTCATTTTAAATTTAAATTCATAATTGTTTGTAAAATAGTAGCCTTGTACTTCATATTTGGGCAGTTATAAATAGAGGATAGAGAAAATGCCATATTCAAATTTATTTTGTTGCAGATTTGTACTATTTTTCTAATAGCATTAACTATGATTGAGACACATTGTTACATAATTTTTATGAAACAGTGGAACCTGACACAATGTACACAATCCATTACCGCGGTACATTTCTTCTGCAGAGTGAAATGCTGTAGTCCATTCCAGGTCACCAAGAAAAATATAAAAAAAATTAAATTATAGTACAGTTATAGTACATATTAAAAATAACTAGTAAACCACTCACCAGAGCAGGGAATCATTGGTCCCTTAGCCAACGGATAAACTCAAGATATATGAGGGTCAAAAGTAATTGCAGTAATGTATTATACAGATTCTTACTAATGTAAGGTTAAGTTCCCTTAGCCCAAACAGGCCGTTGGGGCAGATGAATTCATCTGTTTCTATAACCTCAGCATGTAAAGGGACTGGGTTCTTGATAGAGAAACTAAAGGTATCCATTGAAAGCTGGGTGGACTTGTGGGACGACTTTGAAACAAATTTCCCCTGGAAAAATTCCCATGGTCCTCACAGAGGATCGAACCCAGGACTCTCAGGTCGACAGTCGAGTATCTACACCACTCTGCTATCTGCCCCACACAAATGTAAAATGTGTAGATTATTACTTATTTTATTTATTGTGCCTTTTTATGGTTTTATAAATTGATTTTTATTATTTATCTGTTTGTTTGTATGTTGTTTAAATATGGCAAACCAGTTTTATATAATTTATTAGCAGCTAAATTATATGCTGATGAAAATTATAATAGTTCAAATATTTTTACAGTATGATAACCTTTATTCTTTTATTGTTACAAAGGTGCTCAGATACTCCAAACATTTTCTTCCACACTTGGCGAGGTTTTGTCTGATTAGTACATTTCTTGAAGATGGTATTAGAATGTGGACACAGTGGAATGAGCAACGAGACTACATGAATGTCACCTGGTCTTGTGGAGCCATTCTCGCAACAATGTTTGTAATTACCAATTTATCAGGGCAGATAATCGGCTGTATTATGGTTTTGAGCAGACAAAAAGTCCCCATTGCCTGTGGTATTCTGTTTGGAATTATTGCTTTACAGGTTTGTAAAATATTTGAGTAAAGCATACTGTAAATTGATACTATTTGTTTTATTTTTAGACTTAAATGCTTGTAACCTTACTCTATTTTAATGACTGTTTCACTTTTTCCTCCCTTTTAAGACGGTTGCTTACAGTATTATATGGGATGTAAAGTTTTTATTGAGGTATGTAACAGTTGGTATAAAGTATTGACAGAAATATAAACTATTCTCTTATATATCATGATATTCTATAACCATTTATTCACATTAAGGCTATTGAAGTGTTCTTTTACCATTCTGAGACCATTTATTTTACATCGGGGGAGGGGGGGCAGAAGGTTGTGCATTGTGAGCACTTGATTGTAAACCTGAGGGTTTTAAGTTTGATCTTGAGTGAAAACCCCAGGACTAGTGAAGATCTCAAGTCTATCCAGCTCAAAATGAATACCTTATATTAGTTAGGGAAGTAGAATCAGATGGGCATACATTATAGTGAATATGGTGAATTCTACACTTTATCAGGCACTACTATTCCTTAGTGGGACGGATGGCTGAGTGGTGTAGATACTCGACTGTCGACCTGAGAGTCCTGGGTTCGATCCTCGGTGAGGCCCATGGAATTTTTCCTGGTGAAATTTGGTGCAAAGTCGTCCCACAAGTCCAGCCAGCTTTAAATGGTTACCTGACTTAAGTTGGGGAAGTAAAGGTGGCTGGGCGTTGTGCTAACCACACAATCCCTTCATATGCCGAGGTTATAGAAACAGATGAATGCTACACTTCATCTGCCCCGATGGCCTGTTAGGGCTAAGAAGGAACTTTAATTTACTTACTATCCCTTAGTTATTTTAGCACTTATGGTTATTCACACTATTCCATCCCTTTTTATTTTACATTTAGAAACCTGGCACTCGCTGGAGGTGTTTTGCTGCTGCTCGCTGAGAACAAAGCAGAAGGGAAATCTTTATTTGCTGGACTTCCATCTCTTGGTGAAAACAATCCTAAACAGTACATGCAGCTGAGTGGAAGAATTCTCCTGGTTCTAATGTTTCTTACACTTTTACGCTTTGAGGTATCCGTCATGCAGGTAAAACTTTGAAGTCTTTTTTTCTCTAAGTAGATAACAAAATGAATAATTTACCAATGCTTATGGGTATATAAAAACATATATATATGATGAATTATCTATTGTATTTTTCAGATAATCCAAAACTTAATAGGTACAGCATTGATTGTCTGTATTGCTATTGGTTTCAAGACAAAACTTTCTGCATTGGTGTTGGTATTATGGTTGACAGGTCTAAATTTTTACTTTAATGCATGGTGGAACATTCCTGACTACAGGCCCATGCGCGACTTCTTAAAGTATGATTTCTTCCAGACAATGTCAGTCATTGGTGGTCTTCTTCTAGTTGTAGCTTTTGGCCCAGGTGGCGTCAGCATGGATGAGCATAAAAAGAAGTGGTAGAGATAGGATATAATTAATTTGCTTGTCAATAATTTTACATATTCATTTGTTCATTTTTTTATTACTGGGCTAAACAACAAAGGCCAGTCAGCTTTAACAAAATGCATGAATCATACGTGTGTTACTCTACTGTTACCTGTCATTGCCCAAAACACCATCTAAACTGCATTTGTCAGAGTTTTAGTTGTTATGTTTCTTTATAAATCTTCTTGTAATAAGAGTGATAGTTGGCTGGATATTGTTATACCATATGAACGAATGAATAAGGCTGCCACATAAACTAGTTCCGTTTAGTTTGAATGCTGAAAAAAAATCATTCATTATTCATAACTATCTGCTGGAATGAAATGACTGTTTCAATATATTTATTATTCAGTATTTTCAGAGGTTTTATTAAATAGATGAATCAAGTTTTTCAAAGTTTTCATTAAAAAAATACAATTATAACATTAAGATAATTGTTGAGGGCCATTAACTGTTATCAAATTTATTTTCAATTGAAGATTTCAATAAAAAAAAACACGTATTAGAAATCTTTGTTGTTATGTGTATATGATGCTTACTCTATCTATCCACTGTACAGAAAAATAATGTAAAATTATCGAATATTATCCACTTGTGCTACATTATTTATAAAAAGAAATATAATAAAAAAAAAACAAATTTGCTGGGTAAGCAAGCAGTTTTTTTCAGATATTAAGACGGTGAAGGTTGAAAAAGTTTATAGTTTTAATTTTGGCTCTAAGAAGTCTAACATTTCTTAAGAAGTCTAACATTTCTAATCATTTATTACTTCGGTATGTGGAAAGAGGTGTTGGATTATATTTTTTTTTATTATATCATAATGATTAGAAAATTTTGAGATGAATCTGTAATTTTTTTCCCATTCATATTTTTTTGTCACATTAGACCTATAAAAAGCAAATGTTCTTTTTTTTTTTAATTCAAATGATTTTTACTTTGAGCAGATACACATCAATAATAGATTTGTTCCAGAATTTTATCTATGGAATTTTTTTTTTTATTGTTTACATAAAATGTACTGATTGAACTCTGGATCTGGCTAGAAGTTATCCCATGACAGTTCTCATCTTTTGATGAAAGTAATGTGCAAAAAAAGTCTTTTGAAAAATACTACAGCTGTTTATTTTTTTTTATGTCAGAATGTATCAAAAAGTCTAACTCATTATAATACTGTCATATTTTAAACTGTGTTGTTGATAGACACATATAATTTCTGCAGGTGTAGATGGCTGAAATCATGGTTTCCCTAGTCTTTGTTTTGTTAGTTGTGTTTTAAGTGAGTTATGTTATGCTCATAACTGTAATCTTGTATAAGTAAAACGGTTTAAAAGTTTTTAAAAGGCCACAGCGCTACTCCTCTATTGTATACATAATACTTATCAAAACAATTATTTTTTTTAATGAGAAAGCATTTTGAGATTTCTTTAATGAGTTACCTTAGTATTTTGTTCAAAGTGTGTGCATTGTTTTGTATGATATGCTTGCCACAAAAGCTTTCCCCAGTTCTTAAGCTGCTGTTTTTTTTTTCTTTTTTTTTTTTTATTGTTTCTTGGTTTTTTTTTCTCAGAGCATAGTTATTAATAATTCTGTATGTACAGATATATTTTCCCCTTCCTTTGTATTTTTTAGTAAAAGTTGCATGTCTAGCAACACATTATTTCAACACCAAATGAAATAAAATAAATTGGAAAAAAAATTAAATTGTAAACATTTTTTTGTTTCCTATTACTGATATCAATATTGAAATTTCTGTTCATTATTAGGTTATGTAATATCCCATTTATCTTTGTTATTTTAAATAAGGTAATTAAATCCCAATTTAATTTCTGAGTTGACTTTTCAAATGATTATAATAATAATTTTTTTTTAAATATGTAAATATTAGCTAGTAGAAGTTTTAAGTCAATATTGTTTTAAGATTGGAGTCCTTCCTCTTGATTTTTGTGTTTTCTGAACTTAAATTTGCTTTTAAAGTCAACTTTCTGTGATGAATCCATAACATTTGCTAATGCATATGTTGTTTTTACATTCAAAGTGTATAAGGATGACTCAAATTTAGAATAACTTGTGAAATAATTACAAACACCCACTAATAATAAATTGTATTTATTTTAGAATACATCATCAGTTGTATTGGTATTTCTCCTTTCACATTTTTAACTTTCGTTAAGTTATTCGAAATACTTACTTTTGTTTTTAAACTAGGGGTCTCCAAAGTGTGGATCATGACCCAGAAATTCCAAACTAATTTGATAGGAATCTGCTCACATTTTAATAACTGATGTAGATGTGTGGATAGGGACTTATTTTATTTATATTAGTGTAAAAACAGATGTAAAGTAAAGTTCCCTTAGCCCTAACGGGGCATCAGGGGAGATGAAGTGTAGAATTCATCTGTTTCTATAACCTCGGCATATGAAGGGATTGTGTGGTTAGCCTTTACTTCCCCAACTTAAGTCAGGTACCCATTTAAAGCTGGGTGGACTTGTGGGACGACTTTGCACCAAATTTCACCTGGAAAAATTCCATGGGTCTTACCAAGGATCAAACCCAGGATTCTCAAGTCGACAGTCAACTATCTACACAACTCGGCCATCCGTCCCACAAACAGATGTACTAAACTGTAAAAAGTTCTAATGATAATGGTTTGACATCGTGCAATATTCTTGTATTTCTACAAAGTTTGCTAAGCTCAATTATTTATCAGTTCATTTGTAATTACATCTAACCTAGTATTCTCCAAGCTAGCATATTTTACAGTATTAGAAATATATAGATTTTTGAATGTATTAAGAATGAAGTTGAAAGATGTTCTGCACTCAAAAAAAATAACACCTAAAGCTGATTTGGCGAAACTGCATTAAAATTGTTGTCAGCTCACATCATTCATGCAGAGTTACATATCACAGGTTTAAGATTACTATTTCTTTTATGGACATAATATTTCCAGAGTTACATATCACGGGTTTAAGATTACTATTTCTTTTATGGACATAATATTTGCTAAAGGATGGTTGGCATTTATATATTCTCAATAAACTTCATTATGGCTCACTTCGCTTTAAAAAAGCAAACATTAAAAATAAATGGTGATGCAAAAAAAAAAAACATTAAATTTCATGCATTCACTTAACTAAAAAAAGAAAATATGCCTTACCATTATAATGAATAAATAAATATTCAATTTAAAAAAAGCTTTTAAATGCTAGTTTTTCTTTACAAGTGGGTCAAGATATCAAAACTGTTTTCAAAGTGTGTTGCAAATCAAGATTGGGAACATCTGTTCAAAGAAAAAGCACGGAACATTTTTAGTGAATAATACCAATTTCCATTTTACACTCACATATATATATATATATAGTTTTAAAATGAAAAAATTATATAGGACTATTTATTATTTTGTAAGATTTAAAATTTGATTTTAAACCCATTAGATGTTTTCAATGTGATCAGTCAATGAGACAAAATTATCACAATATCAATCTTAAGTAAAAAATACCTATATCTTTTTATCATAAATGTTTCTTACAGGGGCGGCTCTAGACAACTTAGACACAGGGATGGGGGGGGGCCAAAACTGTTTTCATTGTTGAAAATTGGTCTAAATCCGCCCCTGGTTTTTAAGAGACTAATATTGAAGTTTTATTGAATCTTTCATTCAATTTTGAATTGATTATTTCCTTTGTAAATTATCTGTTATTTTAAAATAGTAAATATATGATGCAAATTTTATATATACATTAACATATTGAATCAGTTAATTGACCTTGTGTACACAAATAGATGACACCTAAGTGCAAGAAGATTTGGGACTTTCCTTCAGTTCAAAAGTTAGTTTTTTGAGCAAACTTACAAAGTTGGTACCCAGGACCTGCTTCCATTAATTATTCCTTAATATTTTTTCTTCACATACCCCATTGATTTTCAAACCTCTCATATTCATAACAATTTTATTTTATTGTTGTTAAGTAAAAAAAAAAAGGAGGGGGGGGGGCTATTTACTGAAACTATGGGAGATAACTTATAAAAACAAACTCCTCCTATTTCGCATTTTTCATTCAGTAACGCCCCTTTTGTTTTCTTCCGTTGGTAAAAAAATAAAAACATTTCATGATTTCTTATCCCTAATTCTGCGTTACGGCTTGTTGTTATTTACGCAGGTAATTTTAATGAAACGCTCTTTACTGTAGACTACTGGATCGGATGGTTACAGAGATATCACAGGATTAACGAGTATCAGTTACCTTCAGTCTTCACACCGGCTCAAAATCATTATAAAATATAATGATGACATTGACAACTCAGTAGACTTTTAGTAGATACTTTGATAAAAACATTCAAAATGCGACAGGATGATTTCTCGCTATTGTAATCAGTAGCTTTTAAAAGACACCAAATTCATTCATTTATCTCAATTACAGTTAAGTTTATAATGTTTTTAGTGTCCTTTTTGAAATTTTGTACGAAAAATTTGTGATCGAAAATGTATGGCAGTATCATACTGAGTATGATTGAGTATGCCTGCCTCAGTGCCTGAGCCTATATAGTGTATGTAGTCTATTTATTATAATTATAGTGTACTATAGTCTGTAGTATTATATAGTGTATCATACTAAAACAAGTCTTTTTTTTACCTTAAAACTTTATTGATAGTAATAAGTATTGATAGCTTTAACAAAGTTTTCTTAGTATCTGAATAAATATGTTCCATAGAAAAATATAAGTTATTTAATAATGTTAAGATAAATTATTTTTAATGAATTCAGTCAAGTAAATTGAAAATAATAATTAACGAAGTCATATACTAGTTTTTTTTATATTAATTGGACATTTATTTTAAGTTCTTGAACTAAAAACCTAATGAAAACTTTTTCTCATTAAAACAAAATTATGCTAATTACTCATAAAAATGACCTTACCTTACTGAACAGTAGTAAACTTTTGCAAACTATTATTTTAAAAAATGAAATTCTTTGAAAGACAGACAATCAATGCTTTTAAAATTAGAGCATTTCATTTATCAACAACTAAGCAATGTAATGTTGATTGAAGATAATGATGACATTGATGTCATTGATGATGGTGTGCAGTACTTTGGAAAAAAAATGAACATTCAAATCGCCAGCAAGGTATGCACTACACAAAGTATCCTAGCTACTAACCAATCATCGGACAAAAAGTTTCAATATTATGCCATCAAGCATCTTGTATCATTATCCTAACACCAGACTCATTTACTCTTTCAAGAAAACAATATTGCTTTTATTTAAGTTAGCTAAATTTTCATTACATTAAAAGCATAAAAACCAATTAATTATAAAAAAAAAAATATATATATATTTCAGGGTTATGAGAATTTCTGAAATGTGTGATGCATTTACAGCTATTAATCAGTTATCTTTAGAAAAATTTGAGAATAAGTGAACTAAGAGACTATGTGATGTTTCTTAAATAGTTTTAAAGATTAAGTTACTTTGATAAAAATCAATACTGCTATTAAGCTCATCAAATAGTAAACTTTTTACATGATTTTATTGTGCAATATATAAAATGTTGAAAACATGTACATCTTTTCTGTTTTATTGATTTTTTTTTATCTCAAGAAATAGGCCAAAGTAGTAATTTGTCAAATGGGAGGGATTCGGCCATCTGGGTTGGCAATCAACAAGCCAGTTGCTTTTGGAATATTGTTTGTAACTTGTGTGATAATATTTCTGTACAGGTGAGACATAAAATATTAACTTTGATACCGTTTTTTTCTTGAAGTTGATGTTGTTGTTTTGTTTTTTTTACTAGCTACTAGTACTTTCACAGATCTGGTTCATTATTAGTATACTAGTTGAAAAGCCTGCTGAAGCTGGCTGTGCTACCTGTGATATAGTAAGAAATCCTTGTTGTATTTAGATTTCCAGTTTTGAAATTCTCCAGACTATTTTTAGCAGCGGAAGTTATACACACGGTCGAGCATACGCCTAGGTTTGACAATTATGTATTAGATTATCAATGATTTCTATTAAAGGACAAAACTAATATAAAAAATAGCACAACATAACATTTAGGTAGGATCTTCAAATAAAATGATTCTACAAAAGTATTTCAGTTTTCTTGAAACGTTTTCATTTAAATTCAATAATTGTCATCTGTGCCCTTTAAATGAAAACCACTTGCTGTTTAAGTGTTTTCAACTTTTGTGACACTTCATTCATATCTTTATGAACATGATCTTATACAGTTAAAAGTTTCACACTTTTATTTTTGTCATTATAATTATAATTCTATAAATATTTGTATGATCTGCAGAGTAATTTTTGTATTTTGTAGTACATTTTACTAAAAGTGTATTTTAAAAAGTTTTTCTTTTTTTTTTCTTTTTAGTAAATAGTACAATCCTCAGTGAGAACCTTGGAATTTTTTCAGGTCATAGTGAAAGTCTTTAAGTCCACCCAGCTTTAAATGGGTACCTGACTTTAAGTTGGGGAAGTAAAGGCGGCTGGGCGTTGTGCTAACCACACAATCCCTTTAAATGCAGAGGTTATAGAAACAGATGAATTCTACACTTCATCTGCCCCGATGGGCCATTAAGGCTAAGGGAACTTTACAACTATAAACTCACTTTTTTTAATATTAAGTTGTATCAAGTGTGAAAACACAAGACTAAACAATCGGCTTTTTTGTATTTTTTTTGTATTCTCTTTAGTGTTAAAAGTATTCAACTTGCTCTTTTTGGAAAGTTTTTTTATAAAATAGTAAAAATAACCTGCAAGTCTAAATAAAATCTCACGAAAATCCCACTGTAGTAGACTGATGCTGTAGTTGAAGTAAAATCTCTTTCTGTATTTTCATCATTATATAAATATGTCTTAAAAACAATTAGCTTCTTACTCATTAGGATTTTAATTAATTGAACATTCTAAAATAAGTCTATTGTTATAAAGAATGCACAAGTGATTAAAATCATACTAATTGAACTTTGAGAATTTAGTGATTATTGATTCTGAATTTTCCTAAACATGACACGACAAACATGACAACAGCCATACAGAGCAAGTCAAATTAAAGCACATAAAAAGTCACCAAACTCCAAAGTCATTGGTTTTATTCCTGCTGTTATTATTCTAGCGTTTTGGAAGAAATGTAAAGTAGATTTTTAACACTGGTTGTTATCATTAATTCATATTCTCATATGTTGTAACTTGTAAATGAAGTAGACAAAAAATACATGCGGCCCGCCGATAACAATCAAGTTTTCAATGTGGACCTCCATAGAAAAAGTTTGCGTCTAACTTCCTCAGAAAATTGTCATGCTTTAATACTCTTTCCATATATATATAAATATTACTTCTAGCTATTTATTATATGCTCCTGTTAATAAATACAAAATTGGTTGATGAAATTAAACAAAATATATTTAGAATTGTTCTGCAGTATTAATTTTTTCACAGGCATTTCTTCATTTCATCAGTGGCGGAAGAAATTAAATCTGTGCCAAAGCTTGCAGAGCTATCATTGCCATCATTAGAGGAAAATATGCTACAAGAAGATTTTTCAGAAATTGAAGTTTCATTAAAAGAGAAAGTAGGTATATCTATTGAAAACTGTTTAAATCAAACATTTTATTTTGGGCCTTTTGGGCAGATGAAGTGTAGAATTCATCTGTTTCTGTAGCCAATTGCTAAATTACTTTAATCAGAAATTATGTACAGATTTTTTAAAATAGTTATTGAAAAGAACAGAAAATAAAAAATTAACAAAAAAAATGTCTTTAAAGCATAAACTAAGAATAAGAATTTAAAACAGTATAGACTTATCTTAGGCATTAAAGACCATACTGCATTGAAAGCAATCAAGTAAGACTTTTAAATTTGGGTCTTCTATGAGTGATGGATGGGAGACGGTCTCAAATGATATACAAAATCCAAATAGTAAAAGGTTGAATGAATGACGTTTAATAAATGAGCTTCAATTGTAAGTAAGAAAGCAGAGAAGAGAAAAAACAAGCAATTTAAGTCTTTTCCGTTTTGGATAAAGGACATTTTAGAGCATTTTCGGTTACGCCGGACGAAATCCGTATTTTTTTTTCCGGGTTACAGCCATAAATATTGCTCCACGCGCATGAATTTTGATAAATTTAGAGAGGGAAGTAATCATGTTGAATAACTATTACAAAAATAAATAATGATTACGCCCCTTTGATTAGCTTTTATTATTTATATTTAAAATATAAGCAAAAACGGTATATAAGAAACTCTTATATTTTGGCTCTGAGAGGTCAGATAGCGAAATAGACTTTTGATGTACACAGGCGCTTGCCAAGACCTACAAAATAATATATACATCATGGGTCTAGGACTTATGATTGCTGAGATCTAGGGCGCTCCATTGTTAATATAGCTTATATAGTAAAAAACGGTACTTTATAAGCCCCCTATTACGGCCCTCAGAGGTCAGATCGCGAAATGAACTTTTGCTGCACACATGGCAGGCCAAGACCTACAAAATCATAAATACATCATGGGTCTAGGACTTATGGTTGTTGAGATCTAGGGTGATGACGGACTGACAGACAGACAGATAGAGAAAACGGGGACAATAGAGCATTTTTTTTTCGAAAATGCTCTAAAAATGTGTTACAATGAATGTGTGATGCAAGTGAGATGCCACTTAGTGTTGAAGCAATTGTGACGATGAGGTGAAATAATTTGTACATTAATTTTAAATTAATAAGTAATACAAAAATAAAAACAACTTATCAAGGCCTTCAATAGTGTAACAAAGATAAAAATTATCAAAATAAGTAAAATGTGAAAAATAAAAATGTGCATATTTTCACCACCTAATATATATTAAGAAATCCTTAAAAATCATCAGTTTAAGGGTAACTTATATTAAACCTAGTAATTGAAGTTGTTAACAGTAATTACAATGGCTATATCTTGATGATCAGTTACTATGGGACTGTTTTTTGTACTGCCCTTCTTTCATGCCCACCGTAACTGACAGTGCAATGGCTATTGATGACAGAGGCACTTGGGTTGCAGTGAACATGGCAGTGTTTATTACAAAACAAAGAACATAACATCAAATATAGTTCAACATCAATTTTACTAAGTCCAATAACTTCACTATAATCTAATAATCTAGTTGTGACCACTCTCCGCTCTATCTAAAAAAACTGCTGTTCCTAATTCCTCTATAGGCTCTCTCACTCCCTGTTTCTTAAACTGTCACATAAGGCTTAGGGTACCCACTTGTTTGATTGGCTGGTTAAAATACCCATTATAGGGCTAACACCTTTTGCCACCTTTTAAGGTCAGTGATTTATCTATTTGTCAGGAAAGTTTCTACTCTAGGAACAAAGGCTAGGGTATCATATGTTAAGTCCCTTACCTGGATCACTAGAAATTGTCAATACTTTCCCCAAAGATTTAACCCTGAGCTCTTAATTTAATTAATATTTATCCTGTTTTTCTAAATTCACCTTCTGACCTTATTTAGTTAATGAAGACATAAGCCTGAACTTATTTAAAATTAATAGATACATGATCATGTCTACCAGACCTACATTGTAGTAACACATTTGTGAGATCCCTGTTCTCCACAGTTCTTAATGGAGATCAAACCCGGGACTTTTAGGTTGAACGATTTACAACATTACCATCTGTACCCTCTAAATGGGACAATTTTTAGTTTTCGTAGTTCCCTTCTTTCAGGAATGTAATGGCAGTGGAGGCACCATGAGGGACTTGGAGGGAATCTCACCATGTACAAAAAATTCCTTTGGTTTTCACCACTTGATAAATGATATTTCTACTTTTTTTATCATAGAAATATAAGCTGTAGTGAGTGATCAGTAGCCAGATAAACATTATGTGATAAGTTAATTTTTTTTTTTTATAAACTTAATAGATTTTTTTTAAAATTCTTTTTTCTTCTTTTTTTTTCTTCATCTGTGATCTACTGACTTCAAGAAACTGAAAATTCATGTAAAACAAGTTATAAGGAAGAATTTAGAAACCCCAAAATTAAATGTACTTTTTCTTCATGGAATGTCATTCACCTCTCAAAACTGGTTTGATATTAAAACTGCATATCATGTTGCTAATTGGGGATACAGAGCTATTGCGATTGATTTACCAGGTATTGTATACAAATAGTTTTCATACATTTTTTTATCTTAAATTCTATATCTATTTATTCTTTTTATACCACTTTTAATTTTGTATGTAATCTGCTCACTTGCTAGCTACAGGCAAAATGTGCATCATCGTTTTAAATTGGTTTTCCATTTAGCATTTAATTTTTTCATGCGGGGACTAATCATGAAATTAACTACATGTATTTGTTCAGTTTTTAAACAGTATTTTTTTAAAGTGACCAATTAATTTCCAGAAATTATTGTTTTTATTAGCAGGCATAATTAGGACAACTGTTTTTACCACAAGAGTCAAGAGTGTCAAATTTGTGTAACACTACTAATATTTAAAATGAGCTATATATAAAGATAGAATTCTAAAAAAAATTATTTCCATTCTTGAAAAAAATAGTCATTAAAAAAAAGTTTGGCTTTTTTTATACTTCTTTGCAAATTGACCAATTTTCATTGTGAAATTCTGGCTCAAAATCTGATATTTTTATTGACCAATAGTGGCTTTATGGACCTTGTAATATGATGGGGGCGGGGGGGGGGTTTCCTCAAATCATTTATATAGCATTATATGGGGGTAAAGAAGGGTAATCATTATCAGGATGACATAAGGAGATACCAATTTGTGTTTTCCTGTTCTAAACATTTCCTAGTCACCTCATTGGCCAGATTCTACTCCTGTGCAAATCTCTCTCTCTGATGTTATAAAAAAAAAATATGAGAGACTTCTCGTATCAAAGGTAGAGAGCATTGATGACCTGAAGATAGAGTTACATCACAATGATGACATAAAGATACAGATATTATATGAAGAAATTGACCACCATCTTGAATTTTTGTGCCACATGTGATGCCTGTACAATGTAATAAATCACACACATAAATTATGTATCTTTCAGTGATCTTATCTATATAATATATATAAAAATTTAACTATATTTGTTTGTTTCACTATATGAATGTGGCATAAATCTTCTGCATCGCTGAACTAGGAATCACAAAACTTAACACAAAGGTTCTTTAGTACATTTATTTTTTAGATGACCTTTGGTCTATTGACATCTTAACTTTGCATGTCTGAACTTTTTAAAGATTAACCATTAAGGGGAAATCAAAATCATCAAACATATGATAATTTTGTTTAAATAAGAATGAATTTTCAATAATAGCAAAGATTCTCCTTTAAACAGCCCTGACGGAAAGTTGCGTAGTCACAGCATATTAAGGGATTTTAAGCTGTGTTGACTTGGGAACTTCACCGGGACATGATAAAAATCCTGGGGCTATCAACAGCCGAGTGCTCCACACCACAAAACTATCTCTTTTAAATAAAAAAAAATAATTTTAAAGCTCATCATTTTGATTTTTTTTTTCTAAGTTCCAGATAGTATGAGATTTTTTATCTCTTATAGACCATAAACCACTTATGGGACAGTTTTTTTAGTGACCTTCTTATATCCCCATGGTAACTCACTATCAAATCACCAGTATGCAAACGAACAACTAAAAAAACTATTTCAGTATTTTTCGCCTGTTATAAGTTATTAGCTTTGGAAGTGTACAGTTTCCAGCATATTTGTCTGCTAATCTTTTTTATAACGTCGTGTTATTGTAAACAGACTTTGTAAACTTTCTGTTTTTATAACATTTTATTGAACACTTTTGCATCAGTTTTTTTTAATATATACAATATATTGAGTTTCGTAGGCAGTAAAATAATCTTTTAATAGCCTTAAAGGTTTTCTATTTACTTGAGTAATGTCAAAAATATTACTGATCTCTTTTTTGAAACATTTGCACCATTTTTTATTTGTTTTTTTTTTTGCAGGCAGAGGAAAAAGTTTAAATAGTTCTGTTAGTGAAGAACTTAAGGGAGAATTTCTGGATGCTCTTATTTCAAAACTTGGAATGTCTGATATTGTAATTGTGGCTCCATCAATGAGTGGCAGTTATGCACTGCCATATTTATTCAATGACGAGAGTAAAGAATCTGAAGTGGTGAAAGGTTTCGTACCAGTGGCTCCTGTTGATACAGATAAATTTGAGAGCAAGTTTACCAAGAGCTCAGTTAGTAAAGTTGTTTATTATCTTTTTTGTTTCCACAATAATCCAATAAAATATCTGTTAATTTACTCTGTTTGCTATCTGCTTTAGTTATATTAGATTGTTATGTTTTATTGCTTTTTATCTTTATTTGCAATGTTTTAAAGTCACAGAGATGTTGTCATTTTTATATTTTTAAAGCAACATTATTTGAATACAATTTATTTCAGTTTGTTTTTATGCCTTCCCCCCCCCCCCCTAGATTCCAGCTTTAATTATATACGGAGCCAATGATAAAAGAATTAATAATGTTCTGCTACATCTGAAGAAAATCCCAAAACATACTGTTGTGGAAATCAAAGATGCTGGACATGCTTGTTATATGGATAAACCAGAAGAATTTCACAAGGCACTCTATTCATTTTTAACAGAGTTACACCCTAAGTAATGTTTAGAGGGTTTTTTTTGTTTTTGTTTCATTGTTCATTTAATATCTTTTTATACTTTGAGTCAGTCGTCACATAATACCACTGAGGTTTTTTTTTTTTTTCAATGCCCTTTATAACTTACGTTTGGCTACTGAGTATTTAAGTGCCATACAACACAATAAATATAACCTGGTTAAATTATTTGTACGTGTTCTAATACAAATGTTACATATGTTATACTTTTTTTATCCTGATACATGTATAACTATTTCACTGTTGGGTTTTTTTTAATACAGGGTTAAAGATCAAATTAGTTTGCTTATTTAGCTTGCATTTAATATGTACATTATTTTTTTTTTCAAAATGTTTCAAACATTTTATGATGCACTTTTTTTTTTCAATATGTAGCCTATATTTGCTAACACTGTCCAACATTATTTTACAGTATGGATAAATGATTATATCACCTAGCAATAATTTTTTATTGAAAAAAATCTCTGGCATTGTATTACAAATTTCACTTCTGCTTCATTGAAATACTTGCCCACATAACAATGTTCCACAAAGCTTTTCTTGCCACTGTTTGTTTACTGTAACATAGAAAATGCAACAGTTCGTATAAAACTTTAACTGTAATATAGAATACTTGTAGATGATTTCTTTGGCACATTTGTTTATTTTTTTATTCTTTAAAAAAGAATAGTGTTTCATCAGTTTTTTACAGCTATTAGGGCAGCTTCTAATTATGAGTTAATGTTTTACATGACACACTTTCTTGATTATTTCATCTTACTTCTTTCACTATCAAAACTGCTAAAAATATGTTATTCTTTTTTATCAAAGGTTAACAGTTTAATTTTAGTAAAAAAAACTCCCTGAAATGTGCCTTGTCAAAAAATTATAAATTATGAAAGATGTAATTTTTTTTTTATTATTGTAGTTTTTAAACATAGCTATGTAATTTATTTATTTTTAAATTCATTCTTAACTTGGAAGACATCAATCAGATTACTTAAAGGATTCACGAATTTCCCAAAAAAATATAAAAGAGCAATACATGTATTATCATAATGTGTATTAGATGAAATGGGAGTTACCATAAATGAATTTTCCATTATTGTGGTAGTCGTGCTGAAAATTCCTATACTTTTATAACCAGGAGCAAAACTTTCAGTATCCACATCTCCTCATCCAGTAGAAAAATTTTTTTATTATCAAATATGCTTTTTTGAATGTTCTTATCACAGATTATACATTATACCGATAATGCTATATAAAAAGTCATCGTTTTTATCTTTAAAACTCTCACATCATTGTTGTTGTTCACTTTTATTTCCAATGACACTTTCCATTCTTAAAAACTCACAGACCTATTTACACCTCTTTGTTGTTGTTTTTTCAAGACATGAAATATTAATAAAAAAGTTTTCAATTTGCTTTGTAAATATATAAAAGCGATATTATTTAATTCATGAGTTCGTGGTATTTTAAGAGCTTTATATATATAATAAACATTTCTATTCAATGAAAGGACTGATGAGAGTAAATATCATTAATGGTGGCGATGAAAACATTGTTTCAAAACAAGACTTGCGCAATCTGTATAATATCTAATCTGTGGTTCTTATCACTCATATAAAATAATAAAGCTTTTTACACAGGGTCCTTTGCTCCAAAATAATTAGTAGAGATTAAAAATAATGGCCTAAATGGGAAAAGTTAATTGCAGATTTATGATTCATTTACAATTATAAAATTACATTACTTTCTGATATTGATACTCTTCTGAATTTTTTAAATTTATATTATACTGTGGGTTAACTTTTCATTTTGTAATTTTTTGGTTCTTGAATTTTCTCATGTATTTTCCAAGAAATGAATTTGAGATTAATAAACTTTAAAAACCTTAATATACATCTTAGCTGAATTTGTTGACAAATTTATGTCTAGAAAGATTTTTTTTTTTAAATTTTTATTGACTGAATTAAACACTGACGTCATTTTACTGATTTCAAATAAATTTAAAAGGAATCTAAATTAAGCATAAAATGGATATGATTAGTCTTACATGGAGATTTAGCAAAAAATATCCCATTTCCTATTAATTTTTAACAAATTATATAAAGCTCTTTGGCTTTTATTCATTAATTTATATCATCCCTGTTTTTGGGCCATGCATGATGTTGCTGAGAGCCACTTTCTATTTTTTTAAAAGTAAAAAAAATCTTTGAATAGCCATACATATTCCATTTACATGCATCTACATCAGTGGGGAAAACGAAATTAATAGAGAAAAAATTGGCAAGCAGGGAGTGGCACAAAAATCTTCGAATACCTGCATTATTATGTACTGTATAATTGTTCTGTTAACTTACCTAAATATTTTATTCAGCTCCCATCCACACTCTTTATAATAGTTATATAGCTAATCTTTTTAAATGAACCAACCTCTTTAATTTTATCTATGTACCCAGGTACATTATAAAATTTCATTCATCCTGTTCAATATAGTTTTACCTCATGAATTCTAAAATTTACTTGTATTTAAAGGTAATAATGTGTTCACCTCTGACCCCTCTCTCCCTCTTGCCCTTAAACATCTAATTTTGCAAGGATGATACATTTCATAATTATATTTCATAACAGTTTGCAATGCTGTTGTATATCTACCATATTGAGCAGTGTAAGTGAAGCTGAGCTGGTCATTGTGGCATCACATTGTGCCTTGTCATCCCATACACATAGTGCCATAAGAGCATATAGCCTTGTCATCCCATAAACATAGTGCCATAAGAGCATATAGCCTTGTCATCCCATACACATAGTGCCATAAGAGCATATAGCCTTGTCATCCCATCACACAGTGCCATAAGAGCATATAGCCTTGTCATCCCATCACACATTGCCATAAGAGCATATAGCATTGTCATCCCATCACACAGTGCCACAAGAGCATATAGCCTTGTCATCCCATCACACAGTGCCAGAAGAGCATATAGCCTTGTCATCCCACTGTTTATATATATTAATGTTAAGGAAAAGTCAAAAAGCATTACTTAGAAAAAAAAAAGGGGGGGGGGGATAAAATCAAATGGAGGTGGTGGGCAGCCCCGTAGCCAAGAGGGGGGGGGGGGGCGTGTGCCCAACCCCCCCCCCCGCTAGGTGTGGAGTGCCCCCCCCCCCGCTTAAAAAAGAAAAAGAGGAAAAAATAAAGAAAAAGTAACTAAAATGATAAAAACTGCCCCCTTGCTGGGTATTGGTGCCCCCCTGCTTACTTTGACCTGGCTACGGGCCTTGTGGTGGGCCTACATGTATCTTAATTACTTCCGAGTTAGGGACATGTCAGGCATGTAAACTGTAGCCTACTTATTTTTTATTTAATCTATAGGGAGGTGCTGCTTTGGGCTGTGCCACAAACCCCACCAGCACTCTATTATCTAACCTTACAAAGACCTATATAATCACTAAAAAAAATGCATTATTGCAAAATTGAAATATATGACACGGAAAATCGATCGTAATATAACTGACCTGGTTTGCAAACCTTTTTTTTTTTTACTGATCTTAAGTTGATGAATTAATTTTGCATAGGCACATTTAGGAATCATATCTCAAGGTACCTTTGGAGGCATAGGCGTAATTAATAAAACAAATTGGTATATTCTTTTCTAAAGTTGGTGACGCTATTTTCAATGTTTCATAAAAGCCGCTTTTATGTTCGGGGAAAAAAATAGTGTGGGGGTGGGGGGTGCTAAGACAACATAAAGGGACCCACACTTCAGCCCCGTAGCCAAGGGGGCACTGGGGGGCCGTGCCCCCACCCCGCTAAGTATGGAGTGCCCCCCCCGCTTAAAAAAGAAGAAAAGAGAAAAAAATAAAGAAAAAGTAAAGGTGCCCCCCTTACAAGGTATTGGTGCCCCCCCCCCGCTTACTTTGACCTGGCTACGGGCCTGCCACACTTCGTGGCCTTGGGAAAACATTTTTTTTTAAATTCTGTCTTTTCCAAATCCTGGGCCTCTAATAGATAATCTCTAGCATTTCTACCCCCACCCCCTCCCAAAACTGTTGAATCGTTTAGTTCGTGGTCTTCAAGAAACAGAGCCTTTCTACTAGATATAAAAAATGAGGCAATCGACTAGTTTTCTTAATAAACTATACTGCGTTTTAAAATCATATATATATATATAATGTGAAATAAAATGCCTTGCTGTCTTGTGAGGAAGGACAATCTGTGGGGCATTGCAGTCGATAGCCTATAATCAACGGGACCTTTAATATAATTGTTTTTTTTAGAGCTATGTGATAATAGAACCCCCAGCAGGCGTGGGGCATGGGGCGGTGGCCCAATCTGCCCCCCCCCCACTGCTCTCTTTAGGCAATCAGGCCCTCAATAAGTAAATTTTTAAAGACTCCATCATCAGCCGTTTATTGAATTCAATGATTTGTTGGCGTTTGCTTGTTTTTTGTCCTTTTTATAAAGTAAGTAGTAGCAGTGGCGTCACTAAGGTAGGTGTGTGTGGGGAGGCAGGGGAGGGGTGCGGAGAGGTGCGGAGAGGTCACAACCTATATTTTCCACACCGGGTGACACCAACCATAATGACTCCACTGAGTAGGTTTATTATATATACACTGTATATATATATATATATATATATATATATATATATATATATATATATATATATATATATATATATATATTTACAATTGAATAAAAACATACATTTTTACACAAATAGAATCAATCAGAATCAAAACTGAATTGGATTTATTGTTTTCCTCAGATAGCCCAGGATATAACGATTAATTTTTTTAATGCAGATGCGTCGTTTTGCCCCCCATCCCCCCTTTATATCTGTGGTTTTGCCGTACGTAATTGTTTTTGAAAATCGCAGCCTCGGCAGACCGGAAATAGCATACTGACTACTTTGATCTTGGCTGGTCCATCAAGTGACAAGACAAAGATAGCCAAATTACGTCACCGTTCGAAAAATTAAGGTTCCAGATTTTATTATCCCGTAATACACGCGCTAAAAAAATGAAGAGCTGCTTGTACAGTTTTCAGGTATGCATATCATTAATAATTCTTAAGTGTTTTTTTATTGGGGAATTTCGCATGTAAACACATGAATGACATCATGAATGCAAATCTAGCTACTGATGCTGAGCTATTTACTTTAGCCAGTTTTATTTATATTTGTCATCATTTCACATGGGGAGTCTAAAAACTGAGCCCTGAAAATTGAGTTGATGCTATTGCATTTATACTATGCATAAAAACAATCAACGTTAAGGTGCTGGCACACACAGGAATATTGACTTCTTTTTAGTCTATTTGTTTTACTTGTAAGTTTTTAGCTTTATTTTAGCACTTTTATAAAATTACTAATTCTAATTAGTAATTATAATCATATGCTATTGCCCTTGGTTTATATGATTTTATCATGCCAGTTTATATTTGATAACATCAATGGATTACTATTTTCTGATAAATAATACCCCTTACTGTTTTTATATAGTAAATACACATTTAAAAAAAGTAAAAAAAAATCAATACCTTCTGGGCTTCCCATAAATAATGATAATATAAAGCTGCTTGCTTTATTATAAAAACATAAGCTAATACAATAGTTTTTGGAAGTACAAAAACTAGTTGCTCATTCTCATTTGACTGTTGAATTGATAAAAGGTGTTTAAAAAAGCTAATGCCTAATAATGTTTTTTTTTCAAGTACATTATACCCCGTTCATTACCCGTCTCATACTGTTACAGTATAAACAGACTTAAAACCCAGACATAGTTAATAGCTGAGTAGCAAACATATTTCTCATTATATCAAAATGAATAAAATTTAATAACAGAAGAACTGTTTCTAATTTGAAGAATTGTCAATCATATTTTACCATGTAATGGAAAATAGTTAAGTAGTGCTTTTCTGCTATGTGTAATGTAGTAACAAACAGATCAAGTCAGAGCATATTTTCATAAACACGATTTGTTACAATTCAACGTAGATTAGTGAAATCTGAACTCAGACACTGAGGGACAAATGAAGTTTATTTTATTTATAATTTCTTAGCTTCGTTCTTCTAAAATATGTGCCCATTCTTTAAAGGCCACCCATTCCAAAATGCCTTAAAGTATGCAGTGGATCAGATACTTTATTATTAACTATGTTTTTGCATTTTGTATTGATCCAAATTTTACCTTGCTCATCTTGTGAAATAAGATCTTTTCATTTACTCTTAATCATCTAAACTCATCATAATGCTTTTTTTTTACATCTTGGTGGAACATAAAGATTTTATCCTTAGTAGC
>JAGDYQ010000046.1:194697-224611 GCA_021962125.1 Bulinus truncatus | reverse complement strand
TGGCAATCAACAAGCCAGTTGCTTTTGGAATATTGTTTGTAACTTGTGTGATACAATATTTGTACAGGTGAGACATAAAATATTAACTTTGATACCGTTTTTTCTTGAAGTTGATGTTGTTGTTTTGTTTTTTTACTAGCTACTAGTACTTTCACAGATCTGGTTCATTATTAGTATACTAGTTGAAAAGCCTGCTGAAGCTGGCTGTGCTACCTGTGATATAGTAAGAAACCCTTGTTGTATTTAGGATTTCAGCTTCGAAATTCTCCAGACTATTTTTAGTAGCGGAAGCTATATGCATACGGTCGAGCTTTACGCCTAGGTTTGACGGGTTATGTATTAGATTATCAATGATTTCTTATTAAAGGACAAAACTAATATAAAAAACAGCACAACATAACATTTAGGTAGGATCTTCAAATAAAACGATTCTACAAAAGTATTTCAGTTTTCTTTAAATGTTTTCATTTATATTCAATAATTGTCATCTGTGCTCTTTAAATGAAAACCACTTGTTAAATAAATTAAGTGTTTTCAACTTTTTGTGACACTTCATTCTATCTTTGTGAACATGATCTTATACAGTTATAGCTCATGTTATTAAAATGCACACACTTTAAAAGTTTCACACTTTTATTTTTAGTCATTATAATTATAATTCTATAAATATTTTGTATGATCTGCAGAGTAATTTTTGCATTTTGTAGTACATTTTACTAAAAGTGTATTTTAAAAAGTTTCTCTTTTTTTTTTCTTTTTAGTAAATAGTACAATCCTCAGGTCATGGTGAAAGTCTGTAAGTCCACCCAGCTTTAAATGGGTACCTGACTTTAAGTTGGGGAAGTAAAGCGGCTGGGCATTGTGCTAACCACACTATCCCTTTAAATGCAGAGGTTATAGAAACAGATGAATTCTACACTTCATCTGCCCCAATGGGCCATTAAGGCTAAGGGAACTTTACAACTATAAACTCACTTTTTAAATATTAAGTTGTATCTAGTGTGAAAACACAAGACTAAACAATCAGCTTTTTTTTGTATTTTTTTGTGTTCTCTTTAGTCTTAAAAGAATTCAACTTGCTCTTTTTGGAAAGTTTTTTATAAAATAGTAAAAATAACCTGCAAGTCTAAATAAATCTCTTTCTGTATTTTCATCATTATATAAATATGACTTAAAAACAATTAGCTTCTTACTTCATTAGGATTTTTAATTAATTGAACATTCTAAAATATGTCTATAAGCTATAAAGAATGCACAAGTGATTATCATACTAATTGAACTTTGAGAATTTGGTGAATTGATTCTTGAATAAACATGAACGACAAACATGACAATAGCCACAAGCAAGTCAAATAAAGCACATAAAAAGTCACCAAACTCCAAAGTCATTGGTTTTATTCCTGCTGTTATTATTATAGCATTGTGGAAGAAATGTAAAGTTGATTTTTAACACTGGTTGTTATAAATTCAATCATATGTTGTAACTTGTAAATGAAGTAGACAATACATGCGGCCCGCCGATGTGGACCTCCATAGAAAAAGTTTGCGTCTAACTTCCTCAGAAAATTGTCATACTTTAATACTCTTTCATATATATATAAATATTACTTCTAGCTATTTATTATATGCTCCTGTTAATAAATAACAAAATTGGTTGATGAGAATTGAACAAAAGATATTTAGAATTGTTCTGCAGTATTAATTTTTTCACAGGCATTTCTTCATTTCATCAGTGGCGGAAGAAATTAAATCTGTGCCAAAGCTTCCAGCGCTATCATTGCCATCATTAGAGGAAAATATGCTACAAGAAGATTTTTCAGAAATTGAAGTTTCATTTAAAGAGAAAGTAGGTATATCTATTGAAAACTGTTTAAATCAAACATTTTATTTTGGGCCATTTGGGCAGATGAAGTGTAGAAATTATGTTTCTGTTGCCAATTGCTAAATTACTTTACTCCAGAAATTATGTACAGATTTTTTAAAATAGTTATTGAAAAGAACCAAGAGAAAATAAAAATTAACAAAGAAAAATATGTTTAAAGCATTAAAGTAAGAATAAGAATTAAAACAGTATAGACTTATCAACCCAAGGCATTGAAGACCATACTGCATTAGAGAAAGCAATCCATTAAGACTTTTTAAATTTGGGTCTTCTATGAGTGATGGATGGAGGCGGTCTCAAATGAAATACAAAATCCAAATAGTAAAAGGTTGAATGAATGACGTTTAATAAATGAGCTTCAATTGTAAGTAAGAAAGCAGAGAAGAGAAAAAAAGTGTGTTACAATGGATGTGTGATGCAAATGAGGATGCCAATTAGTGTTGAAACAATTGTGACGATGAGGTGAAATAATTTGTACATTAATTTTAAATTAATAGAAGTTATGCCAAATAAAAACAACTTATCAAGGCCTTCAATAGTGTAACAAAGATAAAAATTATCAAAATAAGTAAAATGTGAAGAATAAAAATGTGCATATTTTCACACCTAATAATATTAAGAAATCCTTAAAAATAGTCAGTTTAAGGGTAACTTATCTTTAAACCTAGTAATTGAGGCTGTTAACAGTAATTGAGGTTGTTAACAGTAATTGAGGATAATAACAGTGGCATTGAGGTTGTGTTGAAGTAATTGAGGTTGTTAACAGTAATTGAGGTTGTTAACAGTAATTGAGGTTGTTAACAGTAATTACAATGGCTATATCTTGATGATCAGTTTAACAGTAATTGAGGTTGTTAACAGTAATTGAGGTTGTTAACAGTAATTAGGAGTTGTTAACAGTAATTACAATGGCTATATCTTGATGATCAGTTACTATGGGATTGTTTTTTGTACTGCCCTTCTTTCATGCCCACCCGTAACTGACAGTGCAATGGCTATTGATGACAGAGGCACTTGGGTTGCAGTGAACATGGCAGTGTTTATTACAAAGCAAAGGAACATAACATCAAATATAGTTCAACATCAATTTTACTAAGTCCAATAACTTCACTATAATCTAATAATCTAGTTGTGACCACTCTCCGCTCTATCTAAAAAGAAATGCTGTTCCTAATTTCTCTATAGACTCTCTCTCACTACCTGTTTCTTAAACTGTCATAAGGCTTAGAGTACCCACTTGTTTAAGTTGGCTGGTTAAAATACCCATTATAGGGCTAACACCTTTTGCCACCTTTTTAAGGTCAGTGATTTATCTATTTGTCAGGAAAGTTTCACCTCTAGGAACAAAGGCTAGGGTATCATATGTTAAGTCCTTACCTGGATCACTAGAAATTGTCAATACTTTCCCCCAAGATTTAACCCTGAGCTCTTAATTTAACTGATGTTATCCTGTTTTCTAAATTCACCTTCTGACCTTATTTAGTTAATGAAGACATAAGCCTGAACTTTGTTAAAATTAATAGATACATGATCATGTCTACCAGACCTACATTGTAGTAACACGTTTGTGAGATCCTGTTCTCCACAGTTCTTAATGGAGGTCCAACCCGGAACTTTTAGGTTGAACGATTTACAACATTACCATCTGTACCCTCCTAAATGGGACAATTTTTAGTTTTCGTAGTTCCCTACTTTCAGGAATGTAATGGCAGTGGAGGCACCATGAGGGGACTTGGAGGGAATTTCACTATGTACAAAAAATTCCTTTGGTTTTCACCATTTGATAAATGATATTTCTACTTTTTTTATCATAGAAATATAAGCTGTAGTGAGTGATCATTAGTCAGATAAACATTATGTGATAAGTTAATTTTTTTTTTTTATAAACTTAATAGATTTTTTTTTTTTTAATTCTTTTTTCTTCTTTTTTTCTTCATCTGTGATCCTGACTTCAAGAAACTGAAAATTCATGTAAAACAAGTTATAAGGAAGGAATTTAGAAACCCCAAAATTAAATGTACTTTTTCTTCATGGAATGTCATTCACCTCTCAAAACTGGTTTGATATTAAAACTGCATATCATGTTGCTAATTGGGGATACAGAGCTATTGCGATTGGGTTACCAGGTATTGTATACAAATAGTTTTCATACATTTTTTTATCTTAAATTCACTATCTATTTATTCTTTTTATACCACTTTTAATGTTGTATGTAATCTGCTCACTTGCTAGCTACAGGCAAAATGTGCATTATCGTTTTAAATTGGTTTTCCATTTAGCATTTAATTTTTCATGCGGGGACTAATCATGAAATTAACTACATGTATTTGTTCAGTTTTTTAAACAGTATTTTTTTAAAGTGACCAATTAATTTCCAGAAATTATTGTTTTTATTAGCAGGCATAATTAGGACAACTGTTTTTACCACAAGAGTCAAGAGTGTCAAATTTGTGTAACACTACCACTATTTAAAATGAGTTATATATAAAGATAGAATTCTAAAAAAAATTATTTCCATTCTTGAAAAAAATAGTCATTAAAAAGTGTGGCTTTTTTTATACTTCTTTACAAATTGACCAATTTTCATTGAGAAATTCTGGCTCAAAATCTGATATTTTTATTGACCAATAGTGGCTTTATGGACCTTGTAATATGGTGGGAGGGGGGGTTCCTCACATTATTTATATAGCATTATATGAGAGACTTCCTCGTATCAAAGGTAAGAAACATTGATGACCTGAATATAGAGTTACATCACAATGATGACACAAAGATACAGATATTATACAGAAGAAGTTGACCACCATCTTGAATTTTTGTGCCACATGTGATGCCTGTACAATGTAATAAATCACACACATAAATTATGTATCTTTCAGTGATCTTATCTATATAATATATATAAAAATGTAACTATGTTCTTAGGTTGTTTCACTATATGAATGTGGCATAAATCTTATGCATCGCTGAACTAGGAATCACAAAACTTAACACAAAGGTTCTTTAATACATTTTATTTTTTTAGATGACCTTTGGTCTATTGACATCATAACTTTGCATGTCTGAACTTTTTAAAGATTAACCATTAAGGGGAAATCAAAATCATCAAACATATGATAATTTTGTTTACATAAGAATGAATTTTCAATAATGGCAAAGATTCTCCTTTAAACAGCACTAGATGAAAAGTTGTGTAGTCACAGCATATTAAAGGATTTTAAGCTGTGTTGACTTGGGAACTTCACCGGGACATGATAAAAATCCTGGGGCTATCAACAGCAGAGTGCTCCACACCACAAAACTATCTCTTTTAAATAAAAAAAATAATTTTAAAGCTCATCATTTCGATTTTTTTTTTCTAAGTTCCAGATAGTATGAGATTTTTTATCTCTTATAGACCATAAACCACTTATGGGACAGTTTTTTTAGTGACCTTCTTATATCCCCATGGTAACTCACTATCAAATCACCAGTATGCAAACGAACAACTAAAAAAACATTTCAGTATTTTTAAGCCTATTATGATTTATTAGCTTTGGAAGTGTACAGTTTCCAGCATATTTGTCTGCTAATCTTTTTTTCATAATGAAAAGTGATATTGTGAACAGACTTTGTAAACTTTCTGTTTTTATAACATTTTATTAGTTACTTTTGCATCAGTTTTTTAATTTATACAATATATTGAGTTTTGTAGGCAGTAAAATAATCTTTTAATAGCCTTAAAAGTTTTCTATTTACTTGAGTAATAATAAAAATATTACTGATCTCTTTTTTGAAACATTTGCACCATTTTTTATTTGTTTTTTTTTTGTAGCAGAGGAAAAAGTTTAAATAGTTCTGTTAGTGAAGAACTTAAGGGAGAAATTTCTGGATGCTCTTATTTCAAAACTTGGAATGTCTGATATTGTAATTGTAGGCTCCATCAATGAGTGGCAGTTATGCACTGCCATATTTATTCAATGATAAGAGTAAAGAATCTGAAGTGGTGGAAGGTTTCGTACCAGTGGCTCCTGTTGATACAGATAAATTTGAGAGCAAGTTTACCAAGAGCTCAGTTAGTAAAGTTGTTGTTTATTATCTTTTTTGTTTCACAATAATCCAATAAAATATCTGTTAATTTACTCTGTTTGCTATCTGCTTTGGTTATATTAGATTGTTATGTTTTATTGCTTTTTATCTTTATTTGCAATGTTTTAAAGTCACAGAGATGTTGTCATTTTTATATTACTCTATTTTTAAAGCAACATTATTTGAATACAATTTATTTCAGTTTGTTTTTATGCCTTTTTTTTCCCCACCCTAGATTCAGCTTTAATTATATATGGGCGCCAATGATAAAAGTTTTAATAATTTTCTGCTACATCTGAAGAAAATCCCAAAACATACTGTTGTGGAAATCAAAGATGCTGGACATGCTTGTTATATGGATAAACCAGAAGAATTTCACAAGGCACTCTATTCATTTTTAACAGAGTTACACCCTAAGTAATGTTTAGAGGGTTTTTTGTTTTGTTTTCATTGTTCATTTAATATCTTTTTTTATACTTTGAGTCAGTCGTCACATAATACCACTGAGGTTTTTTTTCAATAGCCTTTACAACTTACGTTTGGCTGCTAGAGTATTTAAGTGCCATTTTAACACAATAAATATAACCTGGTTAAATTATTTGTATGTGTTCTAATACAAATGTTACATATGTTATACTTTTTATCCTGATACATGTATAACTATTTCACTGTTGGGTTTTTTTTTTTTTAATACAGGGTTAAAGATCAAATTAGTTTGCTTATTTGCTTGCATTTTAATATGTACATTATTTTTTTTCCTATTTTTCAAACATTTTATGATGTACTTTTTTTTCTTCAATATGCTAGCCTATATTTGCTAACACTGTCCAACATTATTTTACAGTATGGCTAAATGATTATCAAATATCAGCTATCAATAATTTTTTATTGGAAAAATCTCTTGCATTATATTACAAATTTCACTTCTGCTTCATTGAAGTATTTGCCCACACATAATAACAAAATTTTCCACAAAGCTTTTTCTTGCCACTGTTTGTTTACTGTAATATAGAAAATGCAACAGTTTGTATAAAATTTAACTTTAATATAGAATACTTGTAGATGATTTCTATGGCACATTAGTTTATTTTTTTATTCTTTAAAAAAAGAATAGTGTTTCATCAGTTTTTTACAGCTATTAGGGCAGCTTCTAATTATGAGTTAATGTTTTACATGACACAAATTTCTTGATTATTTCATCTTACTTCTTTCACTATCAAAACTGCTAAAAAAATATGTTATTCTTTTTATCAAAGGTTAATAGTTTAATTTTATTAAAAAAAAAAACCTGAAATGTGCCTTGTCAAAAAATTATAAATTATGAAAGATGTAATTTTTTTTTTATTGTAGTTTTTAAACATAGCTATGTAATTTATTTATTTTTAAATTCATTCTTTAACTTGGAAGACATCAATCAGATTACTTAAAGGATTCAACGAATTTCCCAAGAAAATATAAAAGAGCGATACATGTATTATCATAATGTGTTTACATGAAATGGGAGTTACCATAAATAGATTTTTCCATTATTGTAATCGTCGTGCTGAAAATTCCAAAACTTTTATAAACCATAAGCAAAACTTTCAGTATCCAGCATCTCCTCATCCAGTAGAAACATTTTTTTATCATCAAATACTATGCTTTTGAATGTCCCTATCACAAATGATACATATGTAACGCTATATGGAAAGTCATCGGGCTTATCTTCCAAACTCTCACACCATTGTTGTTGTTCGCTTTGTTTCCAATGACACTTTCCATTCTTAAAAGAAACTCACAGACCTATTTACACCTCTTTTGTTGTTGTTTTTTCAAGACATGAAATATGAATAAAAAGTTTTCAATTTGCTTTGTAAATATATAAAAGCTGATATTATTTAATTCATGAGTTCATGGTATTTTAAGAGCTTTATATATATAATAAACATTTCTGTTCATTGAAATGGACTGATGAGAGTAAATATCATTAATGATAGCGAGGAAAACATTGTTTCAAAACAAGACTTGCGTAATCTGTATAATATCTAATCTATGGTGGTTCTTATCACTCATATATATAAAATAATAAAGCTAAAGGCCTTTGCTCCAAAATAATTAGCAGAGATTAAAAATAATGGCCTAAATGGGAAAAGGTAATTGCAGATTTATGATTCATTTACACAATTATAAAATTAATGCGTTACTTGCTACGGTATTGATACTCTTCTGAATTTTTTTTAATTTATATTATACTGTGGGTTAACTTTTCATTTTTGTGAATTTTTTTTGTTCTTGAATTTTCTCATGTATTTTGCAAGAAAATGAATTTGAGATTAATAAACTTTTAAAACCTTAATATACATCTTAGCTGAATTCGTTGACAAATTTATGTCTAGAAAGATTTTTTTAAAAATATTTTTATTGACTGAATTAAACACTGACGTCATTTTACTGATTTCAAATAAATTTACAAGGAATCTAAATTAAGCATAAAATGGATATGATTAGCCTTACATGGAGATTTAGCAAAAAAATATCCCATTTCCTATTAATTTTTAACAAATTATTTAAAGCTCTTTGGCTTTTTCTATTAATCTTATATCATCCCTGTTTTTGGGCCATGCATGATGTATGCTGAGAGCCACTTTCCGTTTTTTTAAAAGTAAAAAAAATCTTTGAATAGCCATACATATTCCATTTACATGTATCTACATCAGTGGGGAAAAAGAAATTATGGAGAGAAAAAATTGGCAAGCATGGGAGTGGCACAAAAATCTTCGAATACCTGCATTATTATGTAGTTTATAATTGTTCTGTTAAACTTACCTAAATATTTTATTCAGCTCCCATCCACACTTCTTTATAATAGTTATATAGCTATACTTTTTTCCTGAAGTTTGAACCAACCTCTTTGATTTTATCTATGTACCCAGGTACATTATAAAATTTCATTCATCTTGTTCAACATAGTTTTACCTCATGAATTCTAAAATTTACTTGTATTTAAAGGTAATAAGGTGTTCACCTATGACCCCTCTCTCCCTCTTGCCCTTAAACATCTAATTTGGTAAGGATGATACATTTCATTATTATATTTCATAACAGTTCGCAATGCTGTTGTATATCTACCATATTGAGCAGTGTAAGTGAGCGCTGAGCTGGTCATTGTGGCATCACATTGTGCCTTGTCATCCCTACACATAGTGCCATAAGAGCATATATATAGCCTTGTCATCCCATACACATAGTGTCATAAGAGCACATAGCCTTGTCATCCCATACACATAGTGCCATAAGAGCATATAGCCTTGTCATCCCATACACATAGTGCCATAAGAGCATATAGCCTTGTCATCCCATACACATAGTGTCATAAGAGCATATAGCCTTGTCATCCCATACACATAGTGCCATAAGAGCATATAGCCTTGTCATCCCATACACATAGTGCCATAAGAGCATATAGCCTTGTCTCATCCCTTCACACATAGTGCCATAAGAGCATGTAGTCTTGTTATCCCATACATAGTGCCATAAGAGCATATAGCCTTGTCATCCCATACACATAGTGCCATAAGAGCATATAGCCTTGTCATCCCATACACATAGTGCCATACAGTGCTATATAGCCTTGTTATCCCATACATCAGTGCCATAAGAGCATATAGCCTTGTCATCCCATACATAGTGCCATAAGAGCATATAGCCTTGTCATCCCATACACAGTGCCATAAGAGCATATAGCCTTTTGTCATCCCATCACACAGTGCCATCATAAGAGCATATAGCCTTGTCATCCCATACACAGTGCCATAAGAGCATATGGCCTTGTCATCCCATACACAGTGCCATAAGAGCATATAGCCTTGTCATCCCATCACACAGTGCCATCATAAGAGCATATAGCCTTGTCATCCCATACACAGTGCCATAAGAGCATATAGCCTTGTCATCCCATACACAGTGCCATAAGAGCATATAGCCTTGTCATCCCATCACACAGTGCCATCATAAGAGCATATAGCCTTGTCATCCCATACACAGTGCCATAAGAGCATATAGCCTTGTCATCCCATACACAGTGCCATAAGAGCATATAGCCTTGTCATCCCATACACAGTGCCATAAGAGGCATATAGCCTTGTCATCCCATACACATAGTGCCATAAGAGCATATAGCCTTGTCATCCCATCACACAGTGCCATCATAAGAGCATATAGCCTTGTCATCCCATACACAGTGCCATAAGAGCATATAGCCTTGTCATCCCATACACAGTGCCATAAGAGCATATAGCCTTGTCATCCCATCACACAGTGCCATCATAAGAGCATATAGCCTTGTCATCCCATACACAGTGCCATAAGAGCATATAGCCTTGTCATCCCATACACAGTGCCATAAGAGCATATAGCCTTGTCATCCCATCACACAGTGCCATCATAAGAGCATATAGCCTTGTCATCCCATACACAGTGCCATAAGAGCATATAGCCTTGTCATCCCATACACAGTGCCATAAGAGCATATAGCCTTGTCATCCCACTTTTTATATATATTAATGTTAAGGAAAAGTCAAAGAGCATTACGCAGAAAAAAAGGTGGGGGGGGGGATAAAATCAAGGGGAGGTGGTGGGCCTACATGTATCTTAATTACTTCCGAGTTAGGGACATGTCAGGCATGTAAACTATAGCCTATTTATTTTTTAATAAAAATCTATAGGGAGGTGCTGCTCGGGCTGTGCCACAAACCCCACCAGCACTATATTATCTAACCTTACAAAGACCTATATAATCACTAAAAAATGCATTACTGCAAAATTGAAATATATGACACGGAAAATCGATCGTAATATAACTGACCTGGTTTGCTAACCATTTTTTTGTACTGATCTTAAGTTGGTGAATTAATTTTGCATAGGCACATTTAGGAATCATATCTCAATGTACCTTTGGAGGCATAGGCGTAATTAACAAAACAAATTGGTATATTCTTTTCTAAAGTTGGTGACACTATTTTCAATGTTTCATAAGAGCCGCTTTTATGTTCGGGGAAAAAATAGTGTGGGGTTGGGGGTGCTAAGACAACATAAGGGGACCCACACTTCAGCCCCGTAGTCAAGGGGGGCACTGGGGGGGTATTGGTGCCCCCCCCCCGCTTACTTTGACCTGGCTACGGGCATGCCACACTTGGTGGCCTTGGGAAAACATTTTTTTTTTTTTAATTCTGTCTTTTCCTAATCCTGGGCCTCTAATAGATAATCTCTAGCATTTCTACCCCCACCCCTCCCAAAACTGTTGAATCGTTTAGTTCGTGGTCTTCAAGAAACAGAGCCTTTCTACTAGATATAAAAAATGAGGCAATCGGCTCGTTTTCTTAATAAACTATACTGCATTTTAAAATCACACTTATATATATATATATATATATATATATATATATATATATATATATATATAATGTGAATAAAATGCCTTGCTGTCTTGTGAGGAAGGACAATCTGTGGGGCATTGCAGTCGATAGCCTATAATCAACGGGGCCTTTAATATAATTGTTTTTTTTAGAGCTATGTGATAATAGAACCCCCAGCAGGCGTGGGGCATGGGGCGGTGGCCCAATCTGCCCCCCCCCACTGCTCTCTTTAGGCAATCAGGCCCGCAATAAGTAAATTTTTAAAGACTCCATCATCAGCCGTCTATTGAATTCGATGATTTGTTGGAGTTTGCTTGTTTTTTTGTCCTTTTTATAAAGTAAGTAGTAGCAGTGGCGTCACTAGGGTAGGTGTGTGTGGGGAGGCAGGGGAGGGGTGCAGAGAGGTGACAACCTATATTTTCCGCACCGGGTGACACCAACCATAATGACTCCACTGAGTAGTAGTATTAATTATATTTACACTGTATATATAGATATATTTACAATAAAAACATACATTTTTACACTAATAGAATCAATCAGAATCAAAACTGAATCGGATTTATTTTTTTCCCCAGATAGCCCAGGATATAACGATTAATTTTTTTAATGCAGATGCGTCGTTTTGCGGAAGTTTTGCCCCCCTTTATATTTGTGGTTTTGCCGTACGTAATTTTTTTTGAAAATCGCAGCCTCGGCAGACCGGAAATAGCATACTGACTACTTTGATCTTGGCTGGTCCATCAAGTGACAAGACAAAGATAGCCAAATTACGTCACCGTTCGAAAAAATAAGGTTCCAGATTTTATTATCCCGTAATACACGCGCTAAAAAAATGAAGAGCTGCTTGTACAGTTTTCAGGTATGCATATTATTAATAATTCTTAAGTGTTTTTTATTGGGGAATTTCGCATGTAAACACATGAATGACATCATGAATGCAAATCCAGCTACTGATGCTGAGCTATTTACTTTAGCCAGTTTTATTTATATTTGTCATCATTTCACATTTGGGAGTCTGCATGACACCGACCTAAAAACTGAGCCCTGAAAATTGAGTTGATGCTATTGCATTTATGCTATGCATAAAAACAATCAATGTTAAGGTGCTGGAACATACAGGAATATTGACTTCTTTTTAGTCTATTTGTTTTACTTTTAAGTTTTTAGCTTTATTTTAGCACTTTTATAAAATTACTAATTCTAATTAGTAATTATAATCATATGCTATTGTCCCTGGTTTATATAATTTTATCATGCCAGTTTATATTTGATAACATCAATGGATTACTATTTTTTGATAAATAATACTCCTTACTGGCCTTATATGGTAAATACACATTTAAAAAAAAAAGTAAAAAAAAAAATCAATACCTTCTGGGCTTCCCATAAATAATGATAATATAAAGCTGCTTGCTTTAAAATTTATTATAAAAACATAAGCTAATACAATAGTTTTTGGAAGTACAAAAACTAGTTGCCCATTCTCATTTGACTGTTGAATTGATAAAAGATGTTTAAAAAAAGCTAATGCCTAATAATCATGTTTTTTTTTCAAGTACATTATACCCGTCTCATACTGTTACAGTATAAACAGACTTAAAACCCAGGCATAGTTAATAGCTGAGTAGAAAACAGATTTCTCATTATATCAAAATTAATAAAATTTAAAAACAGAAGAACTGTTTCTAATTTGAAGAATTGTCAGTCATATTTTACCATGTAATGGAAAATGTTAAGTAGCGCATTTCTGCTATGTGTAATGTAGTAACAAACAGATCAAGTCAGAACATATTGTCATAAACACAATTTGTTACAATTCAATGTAGATTAATGAAATCTGAACTCAGACACTGGGGGACAAATGAAGTTCATTTTATTTATAATTTCTTTGCTTCGTTCTTCTAAAATATTTGCCCATTCTTTAAAGGTCACCCATTCCAAAATGCCTTAAAGTATGCAGTGGATCAGATACTTTATTATTAACTATGTTTTTGCATATTGTATTGATCCAAATTTTACCTTGCTCATCTTGTGAAATAAGATCTTTTCATTATACTCTTAATCATCTAAACTCATCAGAATGCTTTTTTTTACATCTTGGTGGAACATAAAGATTTTATCCTTAGTAGCTGTTCACACTGAATTACTACCACATTGCTTAAGAATTACAGTAGGTTTTGAACAAAATATTGCTAACATTTTGGCATACATATTTTATGGTTCACCTATAATTAGTTAACTTGGGGAACTTAATAGGTTTTTGATGCCAAATTTTTGTATTTAATCATTTGAGTTTCAGTTTTGCTGCATGATTAGTTAATGAGATTGATGTTTCTAATGTTTGACATGATGTTATCTCACTGTGAAATAAGATTGTATGCTGTCTGTATCATGACTTAAAAAATCAAATTAAAAGACAATATTTTGATAGACCTTACCTGTTCATCTCAGGGTGTTTTTTTTTTTTAAAATGTTTTCAGAAATATGGATCATACAGATCTGAAATCAAATAACTCAGTAGTTTTTGTATTTTGTTAATGCATGGCTACATTCTAGAAAAGAACCGTCAAATAACTTTGACAGTTATGATTGAAGTGATCAAACATTTAAAAATAATATAATAACTTTCTTTGAGAGATGCTTTAAAAAAAAAGCTGTTCATAAAAATTTGGGTCAGACAAATATTTATAGAAATCCTTAAATACATAATCGTCTAACTCAGGTAGTTTTCATATCGTGCGGTGTATGCGTTGTAACACTGTGTCTCCCTCGCAGGTAGTTTTCATATCGTGCGGTGTATGCATTGTATTTCATACATTTCGTTGTTATTTCTGTTCATATCGTATTCTGTTCATATCAGTAAAGGCCACATGTTCTTTTCTATTGCAGTATTTCGTATATTTCTTTACTTTCCCTTCTGTAGGATTTCGTTCAGCCAGCTTCAGCAGGCTTTTCCACTAGTTATGATAATAAACAAATAGTTTTGGCCATGTATCTTGATTCTTAGTTTCCATTTTTTCGTGCTATTAAGCGATGGATGTAGTTAAGCTAACTACAGCTGGACATGCCAACTTAAGCATATTTTGTTTGTGAAAAAAATGTCCTTCCTTTAAGACAAGTTAATTGGCTTCATTGCCATTAATTTAAACTTCATAATTTCTATAAATATTTTTCTACTTTTTAGTTTTGTTCTTATAAAATGGTCTTTTTTTTTTAAGCCTTTTTTTTTAAAATAATATACTTTTTAGTGTTTAAAAAAACTCAATTTATGTTTTGTTTGTCTCTTATAATCTTAATACCACTTATGGTGCAGTTATCTTAGTCCCTTCTTTCATCCCCACCTTAGTTGATTGTACATTGGCCAAAGAGAAACCATGGAAGACACAGAGGAAACTTTCCCCATGACCCGAAAAACTCCCTAGGTTCTTACCGGATATCGAAGCTGGGACCCTCTGGTTGACATTGTGGTGATTTACAAAGCTCCACCGTCCATCCCCTTACATCACACTGATCAGTCTTTCATATTAAAATGTACTTCCATATTATTATCATATTTTTTTATAATAAAATAATGTTCAGTTTTTCCCATTATATCCAATATTAAGAACAAGTAATTTGCCCCAGAAGCTGTTCATTAATGGACTTGAAAATATAAAAATATTGTATTGCCATTGAGAATACACAAGCATGTAGAATAACAAATATGAAATTTGGCCTGAAGGCAAACTCAAAATTGTAAGCTAAATAAAAGCCTGGTTTTAAAGTTCAGTAGGAAAACATTATCATGGCTTATATACAGGGCAGGATTTACAGATAGGCAGACAAGGCTATGGCCTAGAGCCCCATGAAATAAGGGGCCCCTAAATAATGAGTAGTATACAAATATTAAAAAAACAACTTTGCAATATTTTTTATTTTTTAAAAAATGGGGCCTCAAATTTTTGTTGTAAATTCGGCTCTGCTTATATATATTTAAATATATATATATATATACATATATACATATGTAAACCCAGACATATAAGCTACTACTTTTATTGTGCTTTTCATTCAGATTTATTGTGTAGAGCATTGATCAAGATAAACATAACAGTTTGGTTGTTTGCACTAGATCTCCAGATTATTAGACACAATGGTTGTTCTTGTTCACTGCTTGACTGATTTGTAATTGTTTATTTTTTTTATGCCTTGTAATATTTTATTAAACTAAATGCCATGCTCAATTGAACAAATGTCAAGCCTCCTGGTGTGTTCTGGTGTATTGGACAGAAGGAATAAACATGTTTGGTAGAAGATTTTAAAGATATATAAATCTACATTATGTTAGTATTGTCTCACTGCCTTCTCATTAGTTTTATGTTTTGTTAATGAGAAATCAATTTTTTTCTAAGATCCTGTGAGCCTAAAGTTTGTCTTAATTCTATCAACATTACATAATCCACATGCATATATTTAACTTTGTCAAAAAAAATCAATATTTTTAGCACACAATATTATTATAGTCAGGTTTTTATAAAAAAATTTACCTCCATTCAAAGGCAATTTATCTGTGTGAATAGTATGTTTTCTGAGAGCAAAGATTAAATATCAATCAGAAATACCGCAGATGTTTGCTTTTAACTCATAGTCGCCAATGTTAAATATATGATTGTATAAAGTCAAAAAATGGCCCAGTGAGAATTTTATATATTTATTTGTATTTTGGAACATCAATGAACACATTTCTAACAACTTATTAGCCAAAAAGATAATTAGTAATTTGGACCAACTGAGACCTCCCATAACTCATTAAGCAATAAAATATAACTAGGTGCTAATTCTACAAACTATTAATGATTGATTTGATTTAGCCAGTTGTTGTCTGGATGATGTGGCCTATATCGTATCCCCCATGAATGTTAAGTTTATTAGCACTCTATTAATCATCTACATGGGATCGGTTATATTTATGTGTTCATGTTGTTGCCGCTGTTACAATCAATAACATTGTCATTTAATCATGTGTTTCTGATTGAAGAAAACGCCAGGCATTCCTAATTTATTTAAATGTTGTTCAGCAAGAGTTTTTTTTTTTTAGCAAACTTTCATTTTATCACATAGTCTTGAATGTACAACAGTGTGGGGGGGGGGGCGTAGATATCTGGTGTTTGACTGTCAGTTTGATTTTTTTTCCTTTTATTGGGATCTTTCGACTGGTACAAAAAAATGTCGCTAATTGACCTGGTCAGCTTAAATAGGTCAAGGCTAACGAGGGGACACATGTCTCGAATCGCTTGGCTATTTATTTTTAGTGTCATTGAGGGCTGTGGGCGTATTGAAAGTCAAGCGACACACTGTGTCATTCTGTGTGTGCTGTACACCATTGCTTCTCAAACTTTTTGAAGTCACGGCTCCCTTGGAACGCCAAACAATATGTCGCGGCCCCCTATGTTTAGATTGCTTAAATTTATAATTTTTCGAAATTCCACGGCCCCCCTCCGGACAGTCCACGGCCCCCTAGGGGGCCGCGGCCCATCACTTTGAGAAGCACTGCTGTAAACTACACGGGAAATCTGTGTGGGTCTGCAGGCATAATAGATGTGTACTTAGTGCCAATGTCTTCTGAAACTTGGCCACACTATCAGAGTTATCAATGAGGGGTGGTGTACCAATTAATTGAACACATTTAGCTGTGTAAATAGTGGTAAGAAAAATAAATAATGATATACTCAGAGCTGTAATTAGGATTCCAGGGACCTAGGAAATGGACTCTAAACATTTGGTGCACTAGGAACACTTCTCCATACATTTGTAAAAGCATATGCCGGAGGCCGTCTGACCGCCATATTTAGTGAAATTAAGGTGTGATGGCCCATGGCTGGCGCCTAGTTTGCCTATCATTTAGAACGGACTTGAGTGCAGTATCATTAATATGATGCCTAATTTACCCTTTTTTTCCACCATAAAAGCTAAAAATATAGTACATGAAATGTATTCTGTATCATATTTGAATCTTTATGTCCATTGTCAATATTAAAAAAAAAATTCCCATTAAAAAAAAATCATCTTCACCCAACATTGAACTGTTTGTCGAATTTTTTAATTTGCGATAGTCTGTAAACAATTCGTCAGTTACATCTTGACAGATATATGAATGCTGAACTCATTTGTCGTTTGTGTGACTGTCCACATGTGAACGAATGGTATTTTATATAAATTAAATGCCCAACTTACAACTGGGGCATTCTTATTAAATGAGTGCTGAATAAAGAGGCTGATTTATGTATGTTGATGTATGGAGCGCAGACACAAATTTTGTGACAATTTTTATAGAGACATGGGTAACCAAGAATACAATGGTTAAAGTTGGCCGTTTCGCGCGGGCCTTCTGATATCGTGGCCCACGGGCACGCGCCATCCGTTAAATCGACCTCTGACTGTCTACACAGCGTTACAAACTTTGCACCCAGCCGATTTAATTGGCTTTATAAAGTATAACAACATTCGTTTCCTCCGGTTGGCTCCCCAATTAACAGTCTTACTTTCTGCCGCCATTGATTTTATCGAACAAGGACGTGATATTTCCCACTGTTCTGATTGCCTTGTTTATGACACGTGTCATTAGAGAGTTTACTTTCTCCTCTGCCGCTCGTATTACATGAGAGGAGAAGCTACACACACGTTTGACGTCATTAGCACTTAAGCATTTCACACACATCGTCTGATTTGGTTGATGGAATATTGATCCAAACATTTGATGGTGTTTATGGTATATCATAAAATAGCATTAGGAAATAACACTTATATATTTTGTTCAGAGTGTTATTAACGGGTTCATGCTGTACATTCCTCTTAAAAAAATTAGTTGCCTTTAACTCGTAATGAATTATGAACTGTTTATGTTTCGTGTTTATATTGTTTTTTTTATGTCAGCATTCTAAAACTACAGTTGGCTATACCAGAAGTTTATTGAGGATAAAGAACCACTGCATTTTTATTTAGTTGTGAACAATTCTTATATTTCTGTATCCCTTATCTCATAATTATAAATATAAGCCGCAGTTATAATTGTACCCAGCTATCAAAATCATAGACTCCACTTACAGCTGTGCCCAGCTCTCAGAATAATAGTATCAATTTATAGTTGTACCCAGCTATCAGAATCATAGACTCCACTTATAGCTGTACCGAGCTATCAGAATCATAGACCCCATTTATAGTTGTACCGAGCTATCAGAATCATAGACTCCATTTATAGCTGTACCGAGCTATCAGAATCATAGACTCCATTTATAGTTGTACCGAGCTATCAGAATCATAGACTCCATTTATAGCTGTACCGAGCTATCAGAATCTTAGACTCCATTTATAGTTGTACCGAGCTATCATAATCATAGACTCCGGTTATATTTGTACCCAGCTATCAGGATCAATGAACTGCTCACTGTTGATCATTGCCACTTGTTTCAACCACGTGCCAGCCCGCACGTTCGCTTTTGTAAGTGAACCCACGTGTAGACGTTGATCAAGGTTGTTTTCGGTGATTACTTTCAAACCGTGTCTGTAGTACTTTCTACATTTTCCTGTACGTTAGGACGTTATTATAGACCGGTTCTAACCACACCCCCTAAGACCCAAATGTATGGAAGAAAAAAAGCAAACATTTAATGCGAGAATTCAAATGTATTCGCCAATATATTGATGCACGTACAGAAGTTTTGACATAATTGAACCATTAAACTATTATCTATAATTAAATTACATTATTTGGATTGTAATAGTTTCTGTGTAAACAAACACTACACACACACACTGTCAGTGGTGAGAGTTTTGAAGACGAAATTTGGTCTGTTATTTTAACTTGAAGAGAGAACAATATTTGAGTTTTATCAATGACGCAAGTTGTTTCAAATTTGAACGTATGATGCAAGAGTAAAATAACAAAAAAAAACACTATTTGAACTTTGCCCTACTGTATTTTCACTTTTCTATCTTACCCTTCTTCCCCTCGTCCTTCCATGTGTCTATTTTTGACTTCTCGCTACAGCCACAAGGTGTTTACATCTTAAGTGTGCCACGGCGAACGTTGAAGTTTTTTTTGTGTGTGTGTGAAAGTATTTAGCCACAGCGAATTGCTCCCATTAGATTCTTTAGCATAATTAAAAGGAGATTTGGCAAGGCACATGACAGTATTCGGATTAGTTACAGATTTGGTAATTAAGCGGTCAATCGCTGGTCTTGTATACATACCAACTCTTACAGCAACTCATCAAGTTTTTGACTTCTTGTTATGTAAGATGGTTGCTGGAAACTCTATTTTTTTTCAAACAAAATAGATTGCACCGGTCCGGACCTTTTTTTCACGGAATTTAAATGTATTTTGATTCAGTATTTTCAGTATTGTAACGTTTTAACTGAAGCCAAATGTTGTTTCTAGAATCAGTATTTGTAACGTTCTAACGGAAGCCAAATGTTTTTTATAGAACCAGTATTTGTAACGTTGTAACGGAAGCCAAATGTTGTTTCTAGAATCAGTATTTGTAACGTTGCAACGGAAGCCAATTTTTTTTTCATTTTTAATGGTGCTTAGAATTAAGTTTAATTTTCTTGAAATGGTTCCTTCATTTCAAACCTGTCACCGAACTGCGTAGGGTAATAGTGGGCTTTTTTTAAATAAAGGAAATGTAATAAATTGTTTTTAACATTGTGATGTAGCCTGTAACCAAGAAATCGTTCTTTTATAAAAGCGATCATTATAAAATGTTTCTGTAGGAAAAAACGTGTAAATCAGACATTAGAAAACACGTTGAATCCAAAATGCGACTTTACAGAACGGAAACAACTTCGCAGAACGGCAACGGAATATAATTTGGTTGAAACTATTATGAATGAAATGGTTTTGTCCATTAGTTAACCTTTTCGTACCCGCTAATGGAGTCCTGTTTGGTAAACATTCTTAACGGAGTTGGTAAACACTGCTTACAATGTTCTAACATTTTTTTTTACTGCTCTTACAATTGTTTGTACAATTATGAATTTAGAAACTTAATTCTAATTATGTACAGTTAAAAAACAACAACCCAGGTTCTGCTTGATAAGACATGTTGCATGTTAATGCTAACGTTCGACTTTCCTTTTTTCTTATTTATAACATATATATTTACTTCATGTTGTTTCGCTACGATGTAAGCTGTAGGTTAGCTGATGTAAATCCGGTGCGTAGTTAATGTGGAAACATGAAAGATAACCAAGTCTAACCACTCCCTTGTGGTGTAACTGTGTCTTTACCTGTTTGTTATATTTAGTCATAGTTTGTGGTGGGTGATTTGTTCTTGGTTATATCTTCTGAAAAAAGAAAAACAACCAACGGTGTAAGATTTGATTACAGATATAAAGAATTTGATCAAGTAATATTTCCTTCTCTTTAAAAAAAAAGTCAAGTTACCATACAGTTGAAAGGGTGATGTCCATTATTTATGTCAACAAATTTTTGGCGATTTTTACCTCCCCCCTCCCCCTTGTCAAACTTCCAGAGACCCCCCCCCCCTATAAAATTACGTCAACATTTGATTACCCCCCCCCTAAAAAAGGTGGTTTCCAAAATGTTTATGTTGCAAAATTAGTAGGAATATAGTTAGTTTAATTAAAATACTGAATATTAGTCGAGTGTGTAACACACGACTACAAACGCTGTTTAAATTTCCTATTTATTAAGTAATTATATTAAATAAAAAAAAAAGTCACATTGTTGAATGGTCAACTTTTCTTGACCTCCCCCCCCCTCCCCATTGTCAACAATTGTCAAAAATGTTCTGACCCCCCCCCCCTATTTTGTTGACGTAATTAATGGACAGCCCCAAAGGGTGATGTTTGAAGGGTATCGAATCTTTCATTAATGCTGAGCGACGTCTGTCTCACTGGACGACATAAACTAAAATGCATGTTTATATTTCTTCTTGTTTCACTCTCTGTATTCTCTCTATGCATGTAAATGTGCTGGTGTGTAGACGTTTAAAATTCAAGGTAAAAGTCCCCATCCGGTCAGATTAAGTCTAGAATTCATCTGTTTCTTTAACCAAAGCATATTAAGGGATTTGTGTGGCTAGCACAACCGCATTTACTACCTCAACTAAAGTCGGGTACCCATGTAAAACTGGTAGATTTTGGGGGCTTTTAACCATGTTTTCACGTGGTTACACCCCTAGGCCATCCGTCCTCCGGTGATGTCATTAACAACATAGGTCACTGCTAACACAGCTAAGGGGCCGCTCACATATTATATAACGCAAAAATGTCATTATGTAACACTTGTGTGGGAAACCCCCCCCCCCAATATAACAAAAATAACAAATTTGCAACCATCCCTCTCCATTCGGCGTTATATAATATGTGATCGGCCCCTGGTAAGATTAGTTGGTATTGAGAAAGAGGAATAATGTGTATGTCATGTTTATCCCATACATTTACACTATACTTTTGCTTATATAGTTTTTGTATATATTCTCTGTTTTATATTCTTCCTTATTTATTTTAGATATGGGAGGGTGGGTGGAGGTGTTGTGAGGCGTGGTTCTTTGTTATAATCGGTGTCCATAATACAGTGCAATGAAAATTAAATAAAATCTGAAAATTTTCAAAGAAATCATTAGGTTTTGTGTTACTTGAGCTTGGTTAGTCCTCTATTCTGTTATACAATGCTGTAATTGGTATTGTTTCCATTTGTCAGTACCCTGTCTGCCTGTGCATTGCCGGACATACTAATACAATACTTTGAAAAACAAACTTTATTTATTTGTATTTTTTTTCATTCGTTCTTTTACTTTTTTTTTTCTCACACTCCGTATACAAAATACCGTCAGTTTGGATTATTTATAGAATCCCCCCCCCCTCAATCTTCAAACAAAAAGGCTGCTTTGTAATTTGAAATGTTAAAGATGTTATTTATAACACATATTGTTATCTTCCAGCTTATATTTATTTTATATACAAAAAATACGTTTTTTTTTGTATGTGAGACGAATAATTTAAAAAAAATGTTTTTCCGTTGAATCGGCCAATTGTTGTTTTGATACTGACGTAACAAACAGCTGTTTTGATTTTCATATAAAACCGTCAGCATCGTCTCAATAGCTCTAATAATTGACAAAGTTCCAGTAAGGTAGTGTAGATTAGTGTAGAAAGATTCATGTTCACTTGACATTCAACTGTCCTCGCTGAGTTGTCTGAATGTCCATCAACACACCACCGTGTTTGCCTAACATACGTCGACTACACGTGTGTTGTTTATGACAAGTTGCCTGTGACATTGACATTGTTCTTTAATTGGGTCAGTATAAACGTACATTAACACACCGCCATGATTGTCTAACCAACACTGTAGGCTGTTGTCCATGGCCGTTCTTAGGTTATCGGGTCCCAGGCAGAAATGTTGTCATGATTTTTGAGGTCGTAAGATAAAGCACCTGTCCGGGTCATGACGTCTCCGTATGAATACATTATAATACTTAAATCCGCACGACCCCCGTTTTAAAAAAAAAATTCATGTATACAAATGCGTATCAATTCTTGTTGTATAGCTTTTGATTTTATGTCATCTTTTTTCTATAGAGTGCCCCCCCCCCCCCAAATGTAGTTATCTTGTTCGCCTGTTGTTTTTTTTTTTTACCAAGTTTATGAATGACTGTTTATAAATTGACAAAAAAACTGACATTCAGTCACTCTAAAATGTCTATGATCACATCACCCTGTGTACACAACACCCGCAAATCACACGTGTCCTGTTGGTGTAATTAAATATACGAAATTGACTTTAATATTTATTTGAATAGATTTGTCCGCTTGGGGTTTCGTCCTACACTCGATTTGAAATACTTAAACTGCTTGCCACATGATGACGGTTTATTTATAGCGTAACTACTGTAGTTCCTTTTCCTGATTTTTTTCGGATTAGCATATGACATCATAAAGTTTCAATGGAGTGTGGGGTGTCGTTTGATCTGCAAACTTTCTTGCTTGCCTTCGATCCTTAATCTGTCTCATAGTGTAAGTTCTGTATGTTGACTTACACCACCGCGATGTACATGGCAGTTTACTTGTTGTTTAATATCTCACTACCCCCAGTATTTTATTAACTTACCCTAATGCCTGTGTATGTAATATGGAAATTGGGCGTTCCTCTGTTTACATTTTTTTTTCAAAATGGAATAACCATGTGTTGGTTTTAAATGGTCATGTAACCTAGCCGTTTTTAAATATATATATATATATATATATATATATATATATATATATATATATATATATATATTACGTTTATTTGTGTTTGGTAGATGGGAAATCTTCTCATTATATAACACTCTAGAACAGGGGCGGCCACTCAGGTGGTCAATGATTCTGTTGTTTTTAATGGTAGTGCTATGTAGTGTGACCCGAGCTAAATCATAGTCAATCTACCAAGATTGTTTGTATAAATGTAATCAGATCATTAAAAAAAACAACAACTGATTCAATGGGAGCCGCACTCAACGAAGAAATGCACATGCGTGTTGTAATTTGGGCCACCGTTGATGTCCTCTCTCTGTCCTCTCTCGCCTCTTTAGACTTCGTTCTGATATGAGAGATTGGCACGGGTTTGTAGAAACTACAATGTATTGTTTAGCATTCTTGGTGACCGTGTTAGGCTTCATAATTTAGTTCATCTGGTCATATTCCATCATTCAGTTCATCTGATCATATTCCATCATTCAGTTCATCTGGTCATATTCCATCATTCAGTTCATCTGGTCATATTCCAGTGAAATATGTAAAGCTACGTGCATCCCTTTTACCACTAATAGCTCAGTACTGTACAGCTATTATTTGACACCCAGTTCTACGCTCACCAAACATCTGGATGTAGTATTATATATTCAGTACGACTAGAGGAAAAAACAACAACAGACCCTCACAGATTACATTCAAGTCTGGCAGAGTATCACAGGTAAAACGTCTCATGTAAACCACAAGTCAGAAGTTAGAGGAGGAAAAAAAAAACCGACCAAGTTGTAGGTGGAGAGTTTCATCATCTCACGACCTTCTCCAGAGTTCTAGTTTTTAACTTAGACACATTCACCCTTGATGACTTCCAAGTTATATCTTTGTATCTGGTCTCCCCTGTACGTGAGCTCGTAGAACATTCCATTGAGGTTGTTCTTATCCCTCCATGACATTTACCCCCCACCCCCTACACACACACATGATTGTCTACAGAGTTCATTGCCCCCCCCCCCCTGCTGTATCTGATTTTTTTTTTGGTTGTTGTTGTGAGATATGGCCCTGATAAGTACTGATAACTTACGACTGAACAGTTCACTTTGAAGAAATTACAATTGAATGACTCCCGTAGAAGTGTTTTTGTACGCAGTTATCACTTATCAACGTACATTGGTTATCTGATAGCTCGCTATTTTGTCTGTAGATGACTTGTTGATGCCACCATATCAATGGCGTGTTGACATTTATACACGTCAGCATGATTAAGTCGGCGATGTATGGTATCGAGAATCAATGGCATGCTGACAATTCCTTGTTAGAAGGGAGCTGCCGTTGGTTCCGTGACACTCACACATACGCACACAACCAAATGCGGGAGGTGAGAGCGCACGCCCACAGAAGCGTGTGCTCACTTGTTTTGTGTTTTTATATCGGTGGAATTGAACCCAATTCTCGACGTGACTGCCAATGGGTGAATGTTAGTGAACATTTTATACATGTGTGTGTGTGTAATCGTCCTTGTAGAAAGTGATGTAAGCTGTATTGACTGATGATGACACAGTCACTAAACTACAAGCACCACGTCTACAACAAGACTCGGCCACTCCCAATTCATAGATCGATATGTTGTTTGTCTGAAGTGTGATATGTTGGAGCCACATTCAACGTCTTTGGTCAAGCTAGCGAGTAGATATGTTGTTTGTCTGAAGTGTGATCTGTTGTAGCCCTGTCAGCGTCTTTGATCAGGCTAGTGAGTAAGCATGTTGTCTGAAGTGTGATATGTTGTAGCCCTGTCAGCGTCTTTGATCAGGCTAGTGAGATTTGTTGTTTATATAGCAATCATTATACTGGAAATAATTTGAACGTAATATCCTCTGTTGATATCGGGAGTAATCTTTTGTGATTCTTTTTATCATAAATGATCATCTTTTCTGTGTAGTAGATAATGTTTGACTGATACTTTCCTCATCATCTGGCTGTATGCTACTACTTCTAGGTATTGTTCAGCTGATACTTAGTACATAAAACGTAATATTTTGGTATAATGTTTTTCTGATACATTATACATTTGACACATCTTACCTATTTGGCATATCGACACATATCTGATGTTTTAAAAGATCATTTCCTTAACAATTTCCTTCATAAAAGTTTAATGTCTTCTTTCCGTACACTAAATTAAGCAAACAATACTCATATACATGCATTTGGCAGAGATTTTCCCAAGTAAAAATACAATTACAAGTACACCAAAAAAATGTACTGGACTAGTTGTATCCCATCTGTTGTATTTACAACTTGGCCCGTACATTCCTTAATTTCATAAGTCAGTCATCATGTAGTTGACAACAACCTTACTTTTCTTTTATATCTTTCTTTGTTGTTACATCCCTTCTTTATTATTATATCCCTTCTTTATTATTTTAGCTTTTCTTTATTATTACACCCCTTCTTTATTATTTTATCTTTTCTTTATTATTACATCACTTCTTTATTGTTTTAGCTTTTCTTTATTTTTACATCCCTTCTTTATTATTTTAGCTTTTCTTTATTATTATAGCCCTTCTTTGTTCGATATATGTTTCTTACCTATATTTAGATTGATGATTCATTTTTCTTAGCTATATTTAGATTGATGATTCAGAATGTTCTTTTATTAGCTAATTCACAGCAAATTACCATCATTTACTGCTGTTATTTGTTTGCATTCTGACTACTTGAATATCGGCAGCATCTAATAAAATAATAGCGGTCATAAATCTTTCTGTCTGCGTAAGATCGAAAGTAAGAAGCAGAAGTACTGTTTCCTGTTTAAAATATTAATCATGGCTTCTTGCACGCGTTTCGATTCGATATTTGTTTTTAAAAATCTAGTGTTAAATAGTTTCTGTGATTTTTAATTATGAGGCGTAAATGTCTTAAATATTAAAAAGTAATACTTGTAATAAGATATTATCTTTCAAATTATTGTTGATTTTATTACAACAGATAGCATTTAAAATTCGTCAAACGAAAACAATAGTAATAAACGAAATGGCTTATCTACTTGATTCACAAGTTGCCATCCAAGTTTTGATTCTTTGTCGCTGTTATTTTTATTTTATTTTAACTCTTTTTTTAAAATTATTTTTCCTATTGTTTTTTTTTTATGAAAAGAAACAACGAATTAAATCTCTTTGGCAAATTTTTAAACCTTTTTTTTAACGCAGTGGCTACGGTTCGGTCCGACTGAACCCGTATTTTTTTTTCGGGTACCAGCCATAGATATTGCTCCACACCCTAACCCTATCCCTAACCCTAATCCTGAAAAAAAAATTCTGAAAAAAAAAAATTATGTATGCCATGTTCCTTATACCCTAATATAATGGTTTTGGCTGGTGCCGGAGCCACTGCGTTTTTTTGATTGAAATAATTTATCCTATAGGTTGTTGTAAGGAAAAGAAACAGCAACTAATTAGAGTTTTAATTTCGTTCATAACATACAAAAATAGGTGTCAAACATGAACACAATAGTCTATCTCTCTGCAAAGATTTTTCAGGGTACAGATTGTAAATAATAATTTCGACTCTTGGAATATTCTCTGAAAACCGTTAGTAACTTCATAACTATGTTGTTGTTTTTTTAACCAAAAGTCTTGACCACAATAAATGTGACTTTCGATACGGTGTTTGAAACCGTACACTGTTAGATTGCACTACTGATGGTTGCAATTCGCTGGCCATGTAATTGTTACGGCCAATATCTGCTCGGCGGCTATTTGCATATATTGGCCGGCCAATGTTCACATTGGTTGGGTGCGACCGGTCAATGTCGAAGTGACCAATTGTCCGATTTACCTCTGGCCAGTAGCTGCTATTGGCCGCCTAGCAGACATTGGCCGTAACATAATCACCATCGCGAACCTCTGAATACTATTAATAAGTAATACACGAGTCGTTGAAGGTTAAAGGGTTATAGGTTACCTTAGTCTTTGGAACATGTTCTGTTTAGGTGCTGCTGGGTAAAATCTTTAGCCTAATATATCTTGTTCCTTGTTCAGCCAATAGGTCTGCGCTTTGTAGGTCTTAGATCGACGTCGGGCTTGTTTAATTTTCATTAGGGTCAGAAGGCTAGTAATAGCGTTCACAGCAGTGGGTGCAATGGGGAAATATATGTATATACACGTCTTGTCATGTGTCTCCGTTGTGTGCTCTGTGCTGTGAAACGTTCAATATGTCAATCATTTCCACCGTAGTCGCATTTTGTTGAAAGACGCATAATGCTAGTCACACTTTGTTGATAGACGCATATTGCTAGTCACACTTTGTTGATAGACGCATATTGCTAATCAACAAAGTGTTGATAGACGCATATTGCTAGTCACATTTTGTTGATAGACGCACATTGCGTATGTATGATAAAGAACCGTTCTTTGTAGTTGTTTTTAGTTTTTCGCAGAGTTGTTATAGTGAATTAAGGGGGGCACTACTGCCTTGGTGTAACCGAATGGGTTATATGATGATCATTATATTCTTATGATTGTGTTATGGGTTTTTTTTTTTGCATTATTGCGTTAAAAAAAAGAATGGATAGTTTATCATAACTGTATTAGATTTGTCATGCATTTTTTTTACAGTCAAGGTGGGTGGGTGGGGGTGTAGAGGCTTCGCCATTAGGGGACTATTTGGCCTATGCCGAAGAACCAGTCTGGATCGGTTATTAATGAGCAGTATGATGAAGATAAATCTATGTGTGGGTGCATTCTGGGTATTTTCTGGTGTGCTGCCTGTGTGTGAGTGGGGGCACGTCAAGATGTGTAGTGTGGAATACATCAGGAGGTACACACTGTTGATGTAGGCCTACTCATCATTAGGTCAAGTTATTTCTTACTTCATTCCTTACAACGACACAATAACAAACAACATCCTCAACGCTTGTTTACTGAGTCTGAAGATAATGAAATAGTTGACCATTAATATTTGACTCGTATGTACACATTTAGCCGAGATAATGGCTACTGCTGCTTATCAATGGGAAAAACAACATCACTGATTGTAACACCCCATTTCCCCTTCCCATTTGATTAGGTTCACTGTAACATAAACATGTTGTTAGTGGAGAAGTTGACTTGTATACTGTGGCTCATTTTGAACCGCGTGGTATCCGACAAGAACACTATTTTCCTACACCAATTAACTGGTTACATGTATATAATGACTGATACATTGTGACATATTGGTCAAAAATGTAAACACATCCAACATTTAGTATGTTTATTGTTTTATGTTGTTTTAACTACGGGGGTAACGCCAGCATTTAAAAATAAAAAAGAATGCTACAGCACAAATAGTAAATGCAATGTCCTAGTCTCAGGTTCAAGTCTTCAATTTCTTGTATTAGTTCTTATTCCATCTAAACATTTCAATTGTTCCCCCTCTATGTACAGATAACTTTTCATAAGTTCAACTGACAGTGTTAATGTTGTCATTAAGTTAACTTGGTGCAGTGTCCTGTTTACCAGTCAGTGTTCACCGTTTAGTTGAAGGGAGGGGGATTGTTAGCACACCTTATTGCCCCAGTTTTTATTCTGATTCCTAGTTACAGAGACACCAAATATGATACTTTATACCTTGATGTTGATACTTTTTTTTAGCCATATACGACTTATAGATATATACAAATGATATATAATGTAAGATTATAACTTTTCTTTTTCATTAATATTTTCATTTCCGCTTATTTGCTATTCATGTCTATCTATATATTTGTGGCAATAATTCTGGATAGTAGTTGGGAAAAACGTTGGCATACCTGCATAGCCGTACTTACTTTATTCTCATTGCTTTCAATTGTATGGTATCTGTCTTGACCACATCAATGTTGTTATACAGTTTTACCACTACTGGTCATTTATTTCGTTCTGCATACCCCAGAATGTAAGATTGATTGTTATTGTATAGTGTATAATCATAATCATTGTGATAATGTTAGTAAACTCTCATCGTTTCAAAACAGTTCATCTTGTCCTTCTTGAGTTTTTTTTTCCTCCTTTTTGTCAACGCTTCACAGTATAAACTTGCCATATAGTCAGTCAGGGAAATAGTCAGCTGCATCAGCCATTAGTTTTACATACTACGATGTCGACTGCAGTGCTGTGAACTTCTATTACAGCTGTTATCACTATGTTGCCGTGCGTGCATTAAGCTTACACGAGTGAATGAACACTGTATGGTTGTTGTGCATTATGTTTTCATTCGAGCAGGTGAATAGAATATAAGTGAACTTCCAATAGAACGGTCCCGTATGTTAAAAGGGCGTCAGATGAGAGACACTGTGAATGTATATCTATGGTCACGT
>JAGDYQ010000046.1:145184-194197 GCA_021962125.1 Bulinus truncatus | reverse complement strand
TTTGATTATTTGTGTACAGACCTGTATTTTATTATTTGTATAAAGACGTGCATTTTATTATTTGTGTAAAGACATATATTTTATTATTTGTGTAAAGACCTGTATTTTATTATTTGTATAAAGACGTGTATTTTATTATTTGTGTAAAGACCTGTATTTGATTATTTGTGTAAAAACCTGTAATTTATTATTTGTATAAAGACCTGTATTTTATTATTTGTGTAAAGACGTGTATTTTATTATTTGTGTAAAGACCTGTATTTTATTATTTGTGTAAAGACCTGTATTTTATTATTTGTATAAAGACCTGTATTTTATTATTTGTGTAAAGACCTGTATTTTATTATTTGTGTAAAGACCTGTATTTTATTATTTGTGTAAAGACATATATTTTATTATTTGTGTAAAGGCATGTATTTTATTATTTGTGTAAAGACAGGCATTTTATTATTTGTGTAAAGACATGTATTTTATTATTTGTATAAAGACATGCATTTTATTATTTGTATAAAGACATGTATTTTATTATTTGTATAAAGACATGCATTTTATTATTTGTATAAAGACATGTATTTTATTATTTGTGTAAAGACATATATTTTATTATTTGTGTAAAGACCTGTATTTTATTATTTGTATAAAGACCTGTATTTTATTATTTGTGTAAAGACCTGTATTTTATTATTTGTGTAAAGACCTGTATTTTATTATTTGTGTAAAGACCTGTATTTTATTATTTGTGTAAAGACATATATTTTATTATTTGTGTAAAGACATGTATTTTATTATTTGTGTAAAGACATGCATTTTATTATTTGTGTAAAGACATGTATTTTATTATTTGTATAAAGACATGCATTTTATTATTTGTATAAAGACATGTATTTTATTATTTGTATAAAGACATGCATTTTATTATTTGTATAAAGACATGTATTTTATTATTTGTGTAAAGACATGTATTTTATCATTTGTGGGGTCTGAACAGTATGACGTAGGATCTCAACAGTATGACGTAGGATCTCAACAGTATGACGTAGGATCTCAACAGTATTACGTAGGATCTCAACAGTATGGCCCAGAGGACACGGTTTTGACCGGTATTCGTGATCTGGGTCCATGACAATCCTGCCTATTTTATTTCACTTTCGACTGTTCTTCATTCTCCTGTCTTCAGTTCGTAGGAGTTTGTAAGCTTGCCATTGTTTCTCCAACAAGACTCCATAGTTTTCCCCGAGTAGATCGGTGTATTTCACATTCTTCCAACAAGACACCATAGTTTTTCCCTGAGTAGATCGGTGTATTTCACATTCTTCCAACAAGACTCCATAATTTTTCCCTGAGTAGATCGGTGTATTTCACATTCTTCCAACAAGACTCCATAGTTTTTCCCTGAGTAGATCGGTGTATCTCACATTCTTCCAACAAGACTCCATAGTTTTTCCCGAGTAGATCGGTTATTTCACGTTCTTCTAACAAGACTCCATAGTTTTCCCCGAGTAGATGATGTATTTCACGTTCTTCTAACAAGACTCCATAGTTTTTCCCTCAGTAGATCGATGTATTTCACGTTCCTCCAACAAGATTCCATAGTTTTTCCCTGAGTAGATCGGTGTATCTCACGTTATTCCAACAAGACTCCATAGTTTTCCCCGAGTAGATCGGTGTATTTCCCGTTCTTCTAACAAGACTCCATAGTTTTCCCCGAGTAGATCGGTGTATTTCACGTTCTTCTAACAAGACTCCATAGTTTTTCCCGAGTAGATCGGTTATTTCACGTTCTTCTAACAAGACTCCATAGTTTTACCCGAGTAGATGATGTATTTCACGTTCTTCTAACAAGACTCCATAGTTTTTCCCTCAGTAGATCGATGTATTTCACGTTCCTCCAACAAGATTCCATAGTTTTTCCCTGAGTAGATCGGTGTATTTCACATTCTTCCAACAAGACTCCATAGTTTTTCCCTGAGTAGATCGGTGTATTTCACATTCTTCCAACAAGACTCCATAGTTTTTCCCTGAGTAGATCGGTGTATCTCACATTCTTCCAACAAGACTCCATAGTTTTTCCCTGAGTAGATCGGTGTATCTCACATTCTTCCAACAAGACTCCATAGTTTTTCCGGAGTAGATCGGTTATTTCACGTTCTTCTAACAAGACTCCATAGTTTTCCCCGAGTAGATGATGTATTTCACGTTCTTCTAACAAGACTCCATAGTTTTTCCCTCAGTAGATCGATGTATTTCACGTTCCTCCAACAAGATTCCATAGTTTTCCCTGAGTAGATCGGTGTATCTCACGTTATTCCAACAAGACTCCATAGTTTTCCCCGAGTAGATCGGTGTATTTCCCGTTCTTCTAACAAGACTCCATAGTTTTCCCCGAGTAGATCGGTGTATTTCACGTTCTTCTAACAAGACTCCATAGTTTTTCCCGAGTAGATCGGTTATTTCACGTTCTTCTAACAAGACTCCATAGTTTTACCCGAGTAGATGATGTATTTCACGTTCTTCTAACAAGACTCCATAGTTTTTCCCTCAGTAGATCGATGTATTTCACGTTCCTCCAACAAGATTCCATAGTTTTTCCCTGAGTAGATCGGTGTATTTCACATTCTTCCAACAAGACTCCATAGTTTTTCCCTGAGTAGATCGGTGTATTTCACATTCTTCCAACAAGACTCCATAGTTTTTCCCTGAGTAGATCGGTGTATCTCACATTCTTCCAACAAGACTCCATAGTTTTTCCCGAGTAGATCGGTTATTTCACGTTCTTCTAACAAGACTCCATAGTTTTCCCCGAGTAGATGATGTATTTCACGTTCTTCTAACAAGACTCCATAGTTTTTCCCTCAGTAGATCGATGTATTTCACGTTCCTCCAACAAGATTCCATAGTTTTTCCCTGAGTAGATCAGTGTATTTCACATTCTTCCAACAAGACACCATAGTTTTTCCCTGAGTAGATCGGTGTATTTCACATTCTTCCAACAAGACTCCATAGTTTTTCCCTGAGTAGATCGGTGTATTTCACATTCTTCCAACAAGACTCCATAGTTTTTCCCTGAGTAGATCGGTGTATCTCACATTCTTCCAACAAGACTCCATAGTTTTTCCCGAGTAGATCGGTTATTTCACGTTCTTCTAACAAGACTCCATAGTTTTCCCCGAGTAGATGATGTATTTCACGTTCTTCTAACAAGACTCCATAGTTTTTCCCTCAGTAGATCGATGTATTTCACGTTCCTCCAACAAGATTCCATAGTTTTTCCCTGAGTAGATCGGTGTATCTCACGTTATTCCAACAAGACTCCATAGTTTTCCCCGAGTAGATCGGTGTATTTCCCGTTCTTCTAACAAGACTCCATAGTTTTCCCCGAGTAGATCGGTGTATTTCACGTTCTTCTAACAAGACTCCATAGTTTTTCCCGAGTAGATCGGTTATTTCACGTTCTTCTAACAAGACTCCATAGTTTTACCCGAGTAGATGATGTATTTCACGTTCTTCTAACAAGACTCCATAGTTTTTCCCTCAGTAGATCGATGTATTTCACGTTCCTCCAACAAGATTCCATAGTTTTTCCCTGAGTAGATCGGTGTATTTCACATTCTTCCAACAAGACTCCATAGTTTTTCCCTGAGTAGATCGGTGTATTTCACATTCTTCCAACAAGACTCCATAGTTTTTCCCTGAGTAGATCGGTGTATCTCACATTCTTCCAACAAGACTCCATAGTTTTTCCCTGAGTAGATCGGTGTATCTCACATTCTTCCAACAAGACTCCATAGTTTTTCCGGAGTAGATCGGTTATTTCACGTTCTTCTAACAAGACTCCATAGTTTTCCCCGAGTAGATGATGTATTTCACGTTCTTCTAACAAGACTCCATAGTTTTTCCCTCAGTAGATCGATGTATTTCACGTTCCTCCAACAAGATTCCATAGTTTTTCCCTGAGTAGATCGGTGTATCTCACGTTATTCCAACAAGACTCCATAGTTTTCCCCGAGTAGATCGGTGTATTTCCCGTTCTTCTAACAAGACTCCATAGTTTTCCCCGAGTAGATCGGTGTATTTCACGTTCTTCTAACAAGACTCCATAGTTTTTCCCGAGTAGATCGGTTATTTCACGTTCTTCTAACAAGACTCCATAGTTTTACCCGAGTAGATGATGTATTTCACGTTCTTCTAACAAGACTCCATAGTTTTTCCCTCAGTAGATCGATGTATTTCACGTTCCTCCAACAAGATTCCATAGTTTTCCCTGAGTAGATCGGTGTATTTCACATTCTTCCAACAAGACTCCATAGTTTTTCCCTGAGTAGATCGGTGTATTTCACATTCTTCCAACAAGACTCCATAGTTTTTCCCTGAGTAGATCGGTGTATCTCACATTCTTCCAACAAGACTCCATAGTTTTTCCCGAGTAGATCGGTTATTTCACGTTCTTCTAACAAGACTCCATAGTTTTCCCCGAGTAGATGATGTATTTCACGTTCTTCTAACAAGACTCCATAGTTTTTCCCTCAGTAGATCGATGTATTTCACGTTCCTCCAACAAGATTCCATAGTTTTTCCCTGAGTAGATCAGTGTATTTCACATTCTTCCAACAAGACACCATAGTTTTTCCCTGAGTAGATCGGTGTATTTCACATTCTTCCAACAAGACTCCATAGTTTTTCCCTGAGTAGATCGGTGTATTTCACATTCTTCCAACAAGACTCCATAGTTTTTCCCTGAGTAGATCGGTGTATCTCACATTCTTCCAACAAGACTCCATAGTTTTTTCCCGAGTAGATCGGTTATTTTACGTTCTTCTAACAAGACTCCATAGTTTTCCCCGAGTAGATGATGTATTTCACGTTCTTCTAACAAGACTCCATAGTTTTTCCCTCAGTAGATCGATGTATTTCACGTTCCTCCAACAAGATTCCATAGTTTTTCCCTGAGTAGATCGGTGTATCTCACGTTATTCCAACAAGACTCCATAGTTTTCCCCGAGTAGATCGGTGTATTTCCCGTTCTTCTAACAAGACTCCATAGTTTTTCCCTGAGTAGATCGGTGTATCTCACATTCTTCCAACAAGACTCCATAGTTTTTCCCTGAGTAGGCAGAGCAGAATGGTACTCAGTTGATCGGATTATCTTATCATTACACTGTCTCATGGTATCGATCCATGATTGCTTTATTGATCAATGATTTTTTTTTCATGACAGTCAGCTCTTTTGTCAGATTCATATATTACTGGCTTTGTCATTTGTGCAGTTATTATTGAATTATCTCACCGTGTCCCTATCATGTTCATTTTGTGACATAATTTCTATCTAACGTGTAATTATATTTACTCCTTATTTGAATTGACATTTTAATATGCTTGAAATAAAACAAAATGACATTTAAAATAAGCCAATTTCCATCTAGGAGATTTAATAATCAAGTAAAAAAAATTAAAATCACGCGATCGTCTCACAAAGTGTCAAGGCCGTTTTACACATATCACAGTGGTTTTTATAGTCCAACATATATAAGAGTGGTTTTTATATTCTAAAATGAAATGGTATTCATCAGACCCGATCCTATGTTTCTGTTGCCCTAGGCTAATTGTTACAAATATTTTGTGTCCCTAAGCTAATTGTTACAAATGTTTTGTGGCCCAGGCTAATTGTTACAAATATTTTGTGTCCCTATGCTAATTGTTACAAATATTTTGTGGCCCAGGCTAGTTGTTACAAATGTTTTGTGGCCCAGGCTAATTGTTACAAATATTTTGTGGTCCTAGGCTAATTGTTACAAATAATTTGTGGCCCTAGGCTAATTGTTACAAATAGTTTGTGGCTCTAGGCAAAAGTATCCCGTGATCATGTGGAAGGAGGCCATTTGGGCGCTGTGAGAGGGCCCAAGGCGGTCGCCTAATTTGCCTAATCTTAAAAAAACGGCTACAGTTATAACATCACGGTTATATACTCCAACACACAAACAACTTTTTATTATTATTCACATCATTTTATATTTGAACACTTAAAAAAAATCATCACAAGTTTAACTATTGTAAGAAACCTGTTATGTGATAGGTGAAGATTGAAGCTCATTACAGAGTACTGCTTATATGAGCAGCAAAAATGCAGGCATTCACTATACATGAGAAGAAATCAGATTAAAGAGTTCACTGAGTAAACAGATAAGAGCGACTGTGAACATAAAAAGTGTTTACATCTTTGTTTACTTCTCAGGTGGGTGGAATGCACTTGGTAAGCTATTCAAGTGAAGCAATTAGTCAGACAACACCCAAAACAATGGAAGGAGAAAGGAATTATAGGGGGGCTAAAAAAGTGTTTACATAATTCCACGAAATATGTACAATGATATTTGTTTACAATTTGCTTAGGTCATTGTCAACAGATAAATAAATAAAAAAATATTTTATCTCGCTAACCTCCAAAAGCGGTCTAAGACGTTATGTGTGTGTGAAGTCCCTGAAAGTACGAGATGTTTACCTCTTAACTCCTTTGAACCACTACAGGGACGGCTCTATGATGCCCTTCTTTCATCCCCACCAAGGCCACGGAGGCACTACGGTGGCTGGACACCCTGGGACTCGAACCCTTAACCCACATCATGCAGGTCGGGCTGCAGCATGAAGATCCGCCTGGCTACCAAAGCGCCACCCCTAAACGTTTTGTCAACCACCCCGTCTGTATTGAATTATAAGTGAACAAAAAAAAATGAACTAAAGACTGTAAACACATAGTCTAACAGCTTCTGAAAGTCATGACCTATATATTGACACTTGACCATGAATAAACTCATAAACGTTCTGTGTTTCTATATACAATGACAAACACATTAGATAAGTTTATTCTAGAAACTAATGCTGTGTTTTTTTTCAACATAGGAATCATTGTCAAAATCAATCTCATGTGTGTTATCAGAAAGTCAAATAGGGACATTACAGATTAGATTAATGGTTCTCACACTTTCTTAAGTTTAGAGAGACCGAACACTTTTGAATTTTTTTTTTCGCGAAACAATAAACTTTAACACTGTAGTCTGTTTTGTGGAACAATTAAAATACACCAGCTATACAGCAGTGGTAATAAACTTTTTTGATATACAAAAAATGCAATAAAAACAGTCGCATCGCTCGTATAACTATATAATAGGCTATTGTTGAAAAAATACCTACCTTGAGTTTTCTCAAACAATTGTAATATTTCTTTAATATTTTTTCGCACATTTGGTTTTGCTTTACACAACACATGTGTTCTGTGAATAGCGGAGTGATAGCCCCTGAATCAGACAGTAGATTTCAGTTTAGTTTAGGAAATTCGATGCAATGGGATTCAAAAGGTCCAATTTCGCAATGTTTTTTTTTAGTTGCCAGATAAACAAATCATTTTAAGAAAATTTATCTTTACTAATTGAGTTAATGAACGTTTTAAGTCGTCTATTTGAATAGAAATATTCTTTGATAGCTCAGGTATGTTTTAAAATTTATATTTAATACTGAGAAAAAGTAGCCTGTTAAAAAGAATGGATTTAATTATTATCAGTGACAGATTAAGTTGTATTTTAATATCCTACTATCTTACTTTGATTGGGAACTTAGATTATTACATTCGTTTAAAAATGTTTACATTTAATAAAAAAAGAAAATAACTCACTTTTATTCAATTTAATTTATTAAAACTAAAAACAGTCGGATAAAAAAAAAGCAACAATTTTGATCTAAAATGTATATTTACAGATATCCAATCACGAGTTAAGTGATTCGCAACTCATTGAAGAAGTCTTGGACTAACAATTCTTACCTTACACTGGCGGGGGCAAAGCAGCTACTCGTGTGGTTTATTACGTCAGATATCGATCAGAAAAGTCACCGCTGTTGATTGCAACTTATCTATTGTCTTTCTACCAGAACCCGCGTCAATCAACACTCACTAGAACTCGGTGCAGTCGGATAACACGAAGAAGAATAAACACGACTTTCTCGATATTGGATCTCTTCCAAAAGGTAGACGAATAGAATAGGGCAAGAATAGTTAACTTCAATACTTCAATACAAAATGGAGATCATAGGGTCGTGTTGATCTTGTTTGCTTGATTTGAGAAATGATTGTATTATCGTTTGGATGGTGTCTCTCTCTCTCTCTCTCTCTCTCTCTTTCTCTCTCTCTGTATATATATATATATATATATATATATATATGTATATATATATATGTGTGTGTGTGTGTGTGTGTGTATCATGCATTCTAATGCATATACTCTAGTACAAATTCTCCTATTTTAAAGATCACCACAGAGCATAGAAGAGGCCAACTGATTAGTCTTTTTCTTCTATGTGCGTGTCATTATCCATTGTTGGTTCATAATGCTTTTTGAAAGATGATGATAATTGAATGAACTAAGAATTAAGATATTGTGTGCCTTAATAATGTTTAGTCTTTTCTAAAAGTGAAGTCACAAAAATTCTTTATTCTGGAAGAACAGGACTAAAAATCAGAATATGTTGAATTTACAATACAAGACAATGGTTTTCTTTTATCCATGCATTATTTGAAGATCTTTTTTTAACATTTGATTGTTTTTTTTTCAAACACACATCTTTTAGGCAAAAATCAGACTGTGAGTGACTAGTGACCCACTCCCAAAGTATCGAAGCTTAAACTGAAACTTTTTTACAAAGCAATTAAAAAAAAAGTTACTCACCTACCACTTTCCTCTGTAGTCTGATTTGATTACCAAATACCCAAATCCAGAAGTACGCCATGATAACTCAGTTTCTTTATTATACTATTAGTAGTGTTCGATGTACGATTCTTTCCGTAATCACGATGATCGCATGACTTTTGTCGCTGATTCACTTTTAATGGAACCCGATTTCAAATGGAACTTATGGAGTTCAGTGGAGGTTTAATCGTTTGGGCAACTAGTTGATTAGGTTGAACCCAATTCAGTATTTTAATCTCAATGTCTGTCTAAATTTAGATTTATTATTATTTTTTGCAGTTTTGTACATTTTAATGAAGCTATATTTAAAAAAAAAAGTTTTTTTTAAATTTTTTAATTTTATTTTTTTTAGTTTTGAAAGAATGAGACTTGTTATTGTTTTTTCACATGTTATCCTAATAAAGCTTGTCTGTATTAAACTATTCCAACATTAATTATCCTAATAATGCTTGTCTGCTATTCCCCCATTAATTATCCTAATAAAGCTTGTCTGTATTAAACTACTCCCCCATTAATTATCCTAATAAAGCTTGTCTGTATTAAACTATTCCCCCATTAATATTGTTACAACTTGATATTTTACAGAATGACACACACACAGGACACGTGGGTTCAATAATGACTAGACTGATAATTTATTTATTAGACCAATTACCTAAACATTAATTCCATAACCACTAATAAATTCACATAGGAAACAAAAATCACTGCCGGCCACAAGCGAATCCAAAGTGTAATCTCTAGGTCACCAACTCCTTGTTCTCCAAAACAACAACAACCGATTCACTACACATGTCCGGTCCACATCTACAAAATCAGGTCACGCACTGGTCTTCACGCATCGTCCTCATCTCTTGTTTTTACACACACCTGCCCAGGTGACGACTGGTCCAGCGCCGTGTGTTGAAATAAGAGGGTCACAACACTGCCCCCCTCTTAAATCTGTCCGTCCCGGACAGGTCCATCTGCACCAACGAATTTGCAAAGCCTATCGAGGTGGACCACCTTCATTTTGGTGCGTGCGCTTCTCTGTATTCTGTACACGACGTCGTTAAGTCTCTTTATGACCCGGTACGGGCCTTCCCAGTCCCTCTGCAGTTTTGGGGATCTTCCTTTACGTCTCTGTGGGTTGTAAAGCCAGACTAGGTCTCCCTCTTGAAAACCAGACGAGTTTGCCCGTCTGTCGTATCTGGTTTTCATAGTGTTACTAGCGAGTTTGAGGTTTCTTCGAACCATAGAATGTAGTTCCTCGAGTCGAGATCTCAGTCCAGTGGCATAATCTGTTTCCATGGAGGGAGCGTCTCTGGGGAGCCCGAACAGAAGGTCACAAGGTAAGCGGAGTTCCCGACCAAACACTATCGTTGATGGCGAGTGACCCGCCGTTTCGTGAGCTGCTGCTCGGTAGGCCATCAGAAACAGTGGTATGTGAGTGTCCCAGTCTTCCTGGCGGTCATCTACCAATTTTGCCAGGTGCTGCACCAGTGTCCGGTTAAACCGTTCGACCATCCCATCCGATTGTGGATGTAACGGGGTTGTTCTTGTCTTTTGAATCCCCAAGAGTCTGCACATCTCCTGAAATAATTTTGATTCGAAGTTTCGACCCTGGTCCGAGTGGAGCTCCATCGGGACTCCGAAACGACTGATCCACTCGTTAACCACTATGTCCGCTATAGTTTTGGCCTCCTGATTCGCCATAGCAAAAGCTTCTGGCCACTTGCTGAAATAGTCTTTGATAACCAGGTTTTAGCGGTGTCCTTGCCTGGTCTCCGGAAAGGGTCCTGCAACGTCTATAGCAATTCTCTCAAAAGGGACTGCTGCATGTGACCCCGAGGTTTGTTCCTCGGCCCTTTTGTTGCTGCGCACTGATTGCACCTCCTACACCAGCCTTCCACGTCCTTTCTGTAGTTAAACCAATAGAACCTCTGGCGCACTTTTTCTAGTGTTTTATTTACACCCAGATGTCCACCGGTGGCACCATTGTGCATTTCATGCAGCACCTCGGGAACCCTTGCCTTCGGAAGCACTAGTTGGAGTCGACGGGAGGTGCCATCAGCAGATTCCCAAACTCTCTTGATTGTCCCATGGTCAATTATCATAGAGTCCCACTGAGCCCAATAAGCCTTCGTAGACGCACCCATTTCGGCAACTTGCTGCCAATCTGGCCGGGGCCCATCTTCTTTCCACCGGAGGATATGGGTTAAATCCTCGTCATTCAGTTGGTCCTCTCGGATTTTGAGGGCAGACCATGCCTCCGAGGCATCCAACTCCAAGCTTCGAACATAACCGTCATCTGTCTCTTTCGCCTCCAAACGTTGACAGGATTTACATTCTGGCTTACATGGTCGGCGAGATAGAGAGTCGGCGTTCTTGTGTAGCAGTCCTTTGCGATGTTGGGTATCATAGTCTTAGGTATGAAGTCTCTCGATCCACCTTGCAATTTGACCTTCTGGGCTCTTGAAAGACAGAAGCCATTTCAGGGCAGCATGATCTGTTCTCAAAATAAACTTCTGACCATACAAGTACTTATGGTAGTGTTTGATGGCATCCACAACAGCCAGCAGTTCCCGTCTGGTAACACAATAGTTCCTCTCGGATTTCAAAAGGGTCCGGCTGTAATAGGAGACGACATTCTCTACGCTATCTATCCTCTGGGACAACACAGCACCCAACCCGGTATTACTAGCATCTGTATCGAGTATAAATGTTTTACCAGGGACTGGGTAAGCCAGTACTGGGGAAGAGCTTAGTGCATTCTTTAATTTGTCGAAAGACTGTTGGCATTCTTCACTCCAAAGAAATGGCTTCTTTTGCTCCGTGAGCCGATGAAGCTCACTGGCAATGCTGGAAAAGTTTGGCACAAATCTGCGATAATATGTGCAGAGTCCCAGGAAGCTTCGAAGCTCATGCGCGTTAGTTGGTCTTGGCCAACTCTTTACGGCATCAACCTTACCAGGATCAGTGCTTATGCCATCTGCAGACACAACGTGGCCCAAATAGTTCACCTTCTTTCTAAATAGTGAACACTTCCGTGGACTGAGCTTCATACCGGCACTGCGAATACGCTGGAACACTTCTCTAAGGTGTTCATCAAATGTCTTTCCCATCACTATAATGTCATCGAGGTAGACGAGGCATGTCTTCCAGTTGAGACCTCGCAAGATGTGTTCCATAAGCCGTTCCAAAGTCGCTGGTGCATTACATAACCTAAACGGCATAACAGTAAACTGCCAGAGGCCATTACCCGCCGAGAATGCAGTCTTTTCTTTGTCTTTAGGGTGTAAACCAACCTGCCAGTAACCACTTTTTAAGTCAAGGGTGGAGAAAATTCTAGATCCCGCGAGTGTATCCAAAGTGTCGTCGATACGGGGAAGAGGATAGCTGTCTTTGTCAGTTACCTCATTCAAAGCTCTATAGTCTACACAGAATCTAAACGACCCATCTTTCTTCTTCACAAGTACGACAGGTGAACTCCACGGGCTGTTGGACGGTTCTATCACCCCTTGTTTATGCATTTGTTCCAACATTTCTGTTGCCTCTTGTTGTTTAGCTAGAGGTAGGCGGCGTGGCATCTGCCGTATTGGTTTAGCACTCCCTGTGTTGATTCGATGCTGAACCAAGTCTGTTCTCCCGCAATCATTTTCTTCAGCAGCCATGATATCTGTATACTCCTGTAACATAGCTTCGGCCTTATCATAATCGCTTTGGGGCAAATCCTTCCGCAATTCACATAAAAGTTTATCTAAGAATCGATTCTTTGCAGGACTTTTGGGTATTAAACATTTATCAATCTCACAGTTCGTTATTAAATCAACAGGGTCACATGTAGCGATGACACTGTCCTTACGAAGGTTTTGATCAGTATTTGTAATGTTCATCACTCTTACTGATACCAACTTGGTTTCATTGATTGCCACCAATGTTTTCCCAATGGCTAGTCCTCGACCAATTCCATGACCAGCCTCTACGATGGCTGTCTTCATTCCATCTCCATCATAGTCCAGTTTACCCCAGATGATAAACTCCGACTGAGCAGGTACACTTATGTCTTCAATGAGTCGTATCCTCTTTATAACATTCTCATTATCATATTTCCCAAGAAGGGGAAATTCCTTTTTCCCACACTGTAACGTGCCTACGCCAAGGTTCAGTGAAAGGCCATATAAGTGCATGAAGTCCAGCCCCAAAATGCATTTGTCGACAATGTCAGCCACCAAAAATTCATGAATGAACGATTCATCCCCTAGTTGGAACTCAATTTTAGTCCGTCCCAGGATCGGCATTAATTCTCCACTTGCAGTCTTCAATGAATGCCCACTCACATTATTCATTTGCATTAGGTCGCAAGATTGAACGTGATGCCCCAGTATCCACTAGAAATCTACACTCAAGCTGTCCAATTTTTCCTTTAACATAAGGCTCGATTTAGTTCCCCAGAGTTGCAACTGGAATGACGACTTTATGGGCTTTGTTGGAGTGTTTTGCCAACTTTTGCCCTACGAAGCTGGCAGACGTTAGTTTTCCCTGGTTACTCCAGCGATTAAATTGTGGGGAGGCTCTTGACTGTCTGGTCTGGTATTGCCGAACTCCTGGACAGTTTCTACGAAGATGACCAGAAGCACCACAGCTCCAGCAGCGAGGGTCATTCATACTCTTAGTCCTCTCGGCCATCTCTTGTTCCTTGGCTGCCATAGCCTCTTCAACCACCCTACGAATCTGGTCAAGCTGTGTATCTTCATTGACCTCTAACTGCCTTGAATGATGTTCGGTCCTGGAAGAATTCTTAGCAGCTTCATACGACAGGGCATAAGCCAGTGCTTCGCTTGCCCTTTGTTTCCCACTCATCCTAATTGCTTTTTTCAGTTCTGGGTCGCGAATGGCATCTATGAAAGAGTCAATTATAATGACATTAAGGAATTCCTGTTCAGCCGTTGGGTAGGACAGGCGTGCTAGTCGCTCGATGTCTGCCTCTATTTCTTGCAGGGATTCCCCAGACTTCTGTTGTCTTGTCTTCAACTGCACTCTGTAGACCTCCTGCAAGTGTTCATCGCCAAACCTCAATTCTAAGGCCCTAACTACGGCGTCATAACGTCCTGGATCAGAAATGGTGTGCAGCAGTTCGGCGGCTTTTCCTCTCAAGGCCAACTCAAGCGCCGTTGCTTTATCTTCGTCCCGGGTCCAGCCGTTAACATTAACAGCCGCCTCAAATTGTCTTTTATAGACGGACCATGAAATAGTGCCGTCAAAAATTGGTGGTCTTATCTTGCTCAATGTAGTCTGGGTCACCACCTGTGACCCCCGCGCCTTGTTCAATTCCTCCCTAATGTCGTTGTATTTTTCATTGTTGATTAAAATCTCAGCCCGGAGTTGATTCACCCTCATGTCAACATCTTCATTTATTTCGATCTTTATTTTCTCGAGGTCACCTTCTAAACTTTTCTTAATGTCCTCTATTTCATTTCTTAATGTGAAATGAAATTCGTTCACTTCACTTCTCAGCTGCCCGATTTCTGTGGTAAAAATGTAGCTCTCCGGGTCCATTCCCTCATCAATAAGAGCTCCATTAAGTCTCTTAACCAGTTGCTGCTTGTTGCCGTCAGTCGGAAGGTCCCTTTCTTCTAGTTCCTCCTTCAATTCTCTAACTAAAAGTTTGTTTAGTCTCTTACCGGACATTGTAGACGATCCCACTTCTGACACCAGTGTTACAACTTGATATTTTACAGAATGACACACACACAGGACACGTGGGTTCAATAATGACTAGACTGATAATTTATTTATTAGACCAATTATCTAAACATTAATTCCATAACCACTAATAAATTCACATAGGAAACAAAAATCACTGCCGGCCACAAGCGAATCCAAAGTGTAATCTCTAGGTCACCAACTCCTTGTTCTCCAAAACAACAACAACCAATTCACTACACATGTCCGGTCCACACCTACAAAATCAGGTCACGCACTGGTCTTCACGCATCGTCCTCATCTCTTGTTTTTACACACACACCTGTCCAGGTGACGACTGGTCCAGCGCCGTGTGTTGAAATAAGAGGGTCACAACAATATCATTACTCAAATGTAATTAGCTTTGTAATCTACAAGATAATAATTCATAGACTCGAAATGATTAAATTCAACTCTTTTTATTTTTTTTATGCACCGCCATAGCCAGCATGACATAATTTTTTGTGCCTGCCACACCAGCTTTATCGGCGGCGCTGATGCATGTCAGCCATGCTTACAGAACTGCGGGGTGAGCGTGCCGCTAATTCCGTCAGAGAGGCAGAATAAAATGATTTTAGTACTTGCTAGACCACATGGTGTATATACTACCGATCGACCAGAATGGCAAGACAATGGTTTTATCCTGCCGCAACGGACAGAGGGTATAGTGTGCCTTACCCCTCGGCCAGAAATGGCAGGCTGCGACAGTGTGCTTTAGTTGGTCAGAGTGTGAGGGTGTTTTGTGCCTAGCACATCTGTCTCTACCGACTGCTGTGAATACCAGGTTCTCTGCTTATCCTTATAGACCCCCAACGCTGCCACATATCATAGTATGTCTCCTGAACCAGGTACTGCATTCCCAAATTTACAGCTATTAAAACTGGGAATAAATTATACTAAAGGCCGAATTTTGTCTTAAATTTGGGGCCTATACAGCACCTTTATGGAGAGGTGTAACGCTTGGACGGTGTGGCTTCATTGTTTGAAAGTGGATACACATTCCCAGAAAATGAAACTAATTAAAAGCTTATATAAACCTAAATAAACTCTAATAAATTTCTTTAAATTTAGTATTGTTCATACATAGACTGTATGTATTTATAAATTTTAAAATTTGTATTAAATAGACTTTTTACTAGGAAATTAAACGAATATCAAATTGCGGCCTTTGATCTTGTTGATTTATTTTAACTGACCTTAGACTGACTAAAGGTGTACCACCCCTGCTCTAGCTTATACATTCCCCATATTTTACTGTTCAATAAATAGATTTGGATATTATTTTATAAACTCAACTAAACTTTTCACTTAGAATGGTAAAAGTAATCTTTTTCAAAGCTATTTCAAATAAAAGACTTAAAAAAAAAGCTTTCATCCTGTTTTTATTTTTAAAAGTCTTCCTCCTTATATTTAGCTCCATTTTTCCCCAGGCTTTGAACTTGGAGCGATCTAATTCTATTTGGATTCCCTCCCGGCACATAATGGACCATTAGATGGAGACATAACGACAGAAGTGTGACAGTCTTTTTATGGAGGACTGGAACTTTTTTTTCAACCAATAGAAGACAACGACACAAAGATTTTTTTATCACTTGAATTTGGTTTTTTGTAAAGTGGGGACATAACCCAGTGATGGTGTCATGTGATGGTCATGTGATGATGTGATATGACGGTGTCATGTGATGATGTGATGGTGTCAGGTGCTGAAACCTATCATAAGGAGCTATTATAAAAGAAACAAATGATGTGTTTTAGTTTGTTTCACGTTGTATATAGTTAACTGTATCACTTTGAATGTAATCAACTGTATCACTTTGTATGTAATCAACTGTATCACTTTGAATGTAATCAACTGTATCACTTTGAATGTAATCAACTGTATCACTTTGTATGTAATCAACTATATCACTTTGAATGTAGTCAATTATTACGCTTTGTTGGATACGACAGACTATGTGATTGACATTAACAGGAAAGAAAGTTATAAATGTGTGTGAAGGCGGGAGTCGTGAAGGTCATTTTAAAACATGAAGGTAGATTTGTAAGCCGGTCGTTATCATTAAAATGTAAACATGACAGTTAAATTGTTATAAAGAAAAAAAAAACGTGACAAAAGAAAGATAATGTAGCTGAAATAAATAAACTTCTTTCAATGGGAGCAGAAAGTGGTGTCTATCAGAGATGAGCGGACAGCGGACGCGTCCGCTTGCGGACGCAGATCCGCAGACTTTTCCGAATCCGCGGACTGACAGCGGACGCTTTGTATGGTTAAGTTGCGGACTCGCGGACTGACGCGGATCTTCTTTAGCGTTACCATAAAAAAATTTCAAGTCATTTAAACAGCTAAGTTTCAGCAATGCGGACGCGCGGACTGACTGCGGACCAATGTTGTAAGATTCTGCGGACGCGGACGCGCATCATTGATAGAAATCCGCGGACGGACGCGGACGCTAAATTTCAAGATCCGCACACCTCTGGTGCCTATCTGAGTTTGGACACCTCTGCTATGCTATATTCTAAAAATTATAGATGCCATTTTTCTGCGTTCGCAGTTTGATCCCCCACCATAGCCAATCACACATGTTCTGTAGAGAAGATTTGTCTTTATTTAAGGACTTGAATAATACAATTCGTTTTCTATACTACCCACTTCATTGTAAATGCAATTAGAAATCTATATTTGAGACATAACAAAAAAAAAATAATTTCTTCGATGTTCTGTTTTGCATATCGCGATATATCAAAGTACAGTTGTACATGATTGAACAATTCTGAATGAATGAATAAACAAAGTGAAGATGTATCACAACTAGAGAAAGAACACATTCTTTTTTTATTGACCTCAGTGCCTCAGGTCATATAGACTCACAGGGTCACAGTGATCTGTTTGGGGCTTTGCATCTGCAAACAAAGAAAAATCCTTCTGTCCAGTAAAACTCACGTTTTAATTTTCCTGTCAGAGACAACCGTGTCTTGAACATTTTCTGTCTTAATTCTGAGCGACCTCGAGACATGGTTACACACAGTATAATGTAAACAATGAGCTCATTGCAGTTAACTTCAATACATGGTTACACACAGTATAATGTAAACAATGAGTTCATTGCAGTTAACTTCAACACATGGTTACACACAGTATAATGTAAACAATGAGTTCATTGCAGTTAACTTCAATACATGGTAACACACAGTATAATGTAAACAATGAGTTCATTGCAGTTAACTTCAATACATGGTAACACACAGTATAATGTAAACATTAAGTTCATTGCAGTTAACTTCAATAAATGGTTACACACAGTATAATGTAAACAATGAGTTCATTGCAGTTAATGTCAATAAATTGGTACACAATATTATTTAAACAGACAACCAAAACAACAGCGACGTATTTATAGCTAAAGTAAAAATGAGAATTTTCTAAGTCATGCCTGAGGTCTGTTTTACTATTGCACATTGACACTAATTCTAATCTAAGTTACCGCAGCTGTTTAATACTTAACAATATTTCAGGCAAACTTGTCTACTTACGAGGCTATTTAATAGACATAAACAGTCAGACACATACAGATGTTTGGTAAGGAGTCACAGTCAGACACATACAGATGTTTGGTAAGGACTCACAGTCAGACACATACAGATGTTTGGTAAGGACTCACAGTCAGACACATACAGATGTTTGGTAAGGAGTCTATCTTAATAAATCTAATGTAGTTTTTTTTAAACTTTTTTTTTCAATTGGGAAAATTTGTTTTCAGCCGACTCCCAGAAATAAGACAGCGTACTGAAAGCATCAAGTCCCTTGGCAAGAACAAAAAACCTCTCCTGTATTACTTTCACATAAATTGTTTTTCTGTGGGCTACTCACATAAATTGTTTTTCTGTAGGCTACTCACATAAATTGTTTTTCTGTGGGCTACTCACATAAATTGTTTTTCTGTAGGCTACTCACATAAATTGTTGTTCTGTGGACTACTCACATAAATTGTTGTTCTGTGGGCTACTCACATAAATTGTTGTTCTGTGGACTACTCACATAAATTGTTGTTCTGTGGACTACTCACATAAATTGTTGTTCTGTGGACTACTCACATAAATTGTTATTCTGTAGACTACTCACATAAATTGTTGTTCTGTAGGCTACTCAGAAATAGAGAGTTTTCTGTTCGTTTCAATGCAGACATTTTTGATCATTTATATAATTGAGTCCACAGGGGATTATATAATTATCCAGATGAAAGGTTCAGGTGATTAGAGGTTACTAAAATGTCCAGCACATTAATTAGGTCGTGATGGACTTGTCAAGATAAACATTATAGTGGGTCGACGAATTCCCTGCATGTAGGACTGAAGGATCAAATGTTTTTTTTTCTTTAAATAGTCTTTTGGTGATCATTCGGAATGGGGAGCTATTTCAACCTATTGCCATTTTTTACTTGTTTGAAATTCAATCTTTTATCTTCAATACTAATGACAATAACTTATTGATTTCTACAGGCTTGAAAAAATAGACTCTATTGATCTCAACAACGACAAAATATGTTTAATGTATTTAGTAACAGATTATCTTAGTTGTTACTGTACTTTCAAGCTTTCCTTAAAGGAATCGTATTCGAAAGTTTATAGAAATATCGAGAATAATATATCACATCAGAACAAGCATTTTGTATTGTCCCAACATTAGTTTTAACTTAACAGCTTTTCCTTTATAATTATTAGCTTTTCAAACAGGCATCAATCAAACTTTAACCGATTTTTAAGGTGTATTTATTTACATCATCATTCATTAATTCACATGATAAACACAATTATAATTAGTAGCAAACGATTTATCGTTGATTCCCAATTTTCCAATTGATTACGCGAGAAACAAACGAAAAACAACATCTACCAGACGTATCTTCTCCCATTCCCCCACTCTTTCCTGACCTAACGTTAGTTAACAAAAGCCTGATCATTGTGCTATGTGTTCTGTGTGTCCCGTAGTGTCTCCATAGTCATTGTACTCTTAGATATGCGGGTAATGAAAGACGGCACTAACAGCTAGTCCATGGCTATTATTGGCTCATAAAATCTAAAAGATAAGCAAGTCGTCTTAACAGGGAACCACAAACAAACCAATAAATAAAAGGATTCATCTGATAAACAAATAATTAACAAATAAATTTCTCTTGAATTAAATACATAGTTCTTTCGATATCATGTTGAATGTTACACCAAACGGAGTCAAAATTTAAGTCCGCTAATACAGGATTGGTTCTGAAATGTAACCAAGCTTCTGTTTAGGGGGTAGAGCATCGCTCTAGCTCACGATCATAAAGTATTCCCAAACAAGTGAACAAAAAAGACACATGAAAACGTACAAAAAGCCACAATTATTATTTACACAGAAACCACAAGAAAGAGGTTCTAAAATTCTAATGAGATTTGAAGTGGGATGACAAAAATGACATAACCTCTTCATCAAAATATTTTGCAATTAGTTTTTGGTTCATTCTTTTAAATTTTTCTTTTTACATGTGGGTCACCATAACCGAACTTGTCTGAGAACACTTCCATTACGCATCAAAGTAAAATCTATCCGTTCATGTAAAACATTCATTGCATCGCCTACAGAGCCCAACTCGTCACTTGCTGTGTTCTTATTACTTAATGAAGCATGATTTTCTTTTATGCACAGCTTTAAAATTCTGTCTCCATTGAAAGCTGGTGCTGTCTCTAAGACCCTACCGCACTGGTGGTTTGAATCCCATAATCAATAAATTCACCAATCAATAATTCAATCAATCTGATTTAATCTGTCTATCTCTCTTTCTCTCTATCGTCTTTCTTTCCCTTATTTTTTCTCTAATTACTAAAACTCTTCACTCCCTTGCTCCTCTAGTCTTGTGTAGTTATCTCCCATCCCAGTTGTTAGTTTACAGTAGACTTGTTGATAATAAAACCAGACAATTGCTGCAAGTCTTGTGCCATTCAATGGGTAGAACCAGTCACCATTGCTGGTCATCAGATTGAATGTCTTCACTTTATAAACAATTTCAACAGACCTGCAGGTAATACTTGTGTGTGTGTGTGTGTTTGTGTGTGTGTGTGTGGATTTATGTATGTATGTTTGTAACTAACGCACTGTAGAAAGTATATGTAGGCAAAGAGGAAATTTCGTAGGGAAATGACAGTGTCGGCCCAAGGAGTAGAATCAGGAGGGTAGGGCCACCATAATGGGTGTGTGTAGCTCAATACATGCAGATCCGTTGCAAAGAGAACGTAACCTAAACATTTATAGCCCCCATACACCCCCCTCCAAGCCATGAGAAACTATTTGGGTTTCGAAATTTATGTCTTTTTAAATTGCTGGACATTTTGTGGTTAAATGGAGTCGGCTAGGTCCCAGCTGTGGTCCTGAAACACGTATCTGAAACACGTATCTGAAACACGTATCTGAAACACGTATCTGAAACACGTATCCGAAACAGTATCTGAAACACGTATCTGAAACTGGTAACTGAAACTCGTATCTGAAACTCGTATCTGAAACACGTATCTGAAACACGTATCTGAAACACGTATCTGAAACACGTATCTGAAACACGTATCTGAAACACGTATCTGAAACTCATATCTGAAATTCGTATCTGAAACACGTATCTGAAACACGTATCTGAAACTCGTATCTGAAACTCGTATCTGAAACACGTATCTGAAAAACGTATCTGAAACACGTATCTGAAACACGTATCGGAAACTCGTATCTGAAACACGTATCTGAAACTCGTATCTGAAACTCGTATCTGAAACTCGTATCTGAAACACGTATCTGAAACATGTATCTGAAACACGTATCTGAAACACGTATCAGGGAGCATAATGTCCGTAGGAACCCTTACAGCTATAAGTTATTTAACAATTTAGCTATATGTGGGCTTGTGTGATCAGAGACACCCCACAGTTTGTGGTGATTGGTGGGCTTGTGTGATCAGAGACACCTCCAGTTTGTGGTGATTGGTGGGCTTGTGTGATCAGAGACACCCCCAGTTTGTGGTGATTGATGAGCTTGTGTGATCAGAGACACCTCCAGTTTGTGGTGATTGATGAGCTTGTGTGATCAGAGACACCCCCAGTTTGTGGTGATTGATGAGCTTGTGTGATCAGAGACACCCCCAGTTTGTGGTGATTGGTGGGCTTGTGTAATCAGAGACACCCCACAGTTTGTGGTGATTGGTGGGCTTGTGTGATCAGAGACACCCCACAGTTTGTGGTGATTGGTGGGCTTGTGTGATCAGAGACACCCCACAGTTTGTGGTGATTGTCAGGGCCCCCAATATTAGCTGGTCGACGGTGCTGCTGATATAACATTTTAACGTACAGCCAAAGAAACAAAGAAAATGGATATTGTCACTGTTTAAAAAAACATCCATTTATTTAAAACTCAAAGCACGCTCTTTGCGTGAGAAGTAACCATCATCACAGTGGACGCTTTCACCCAATGGTGTGTAGTGGCATAGCATACAAGGATGATATATCGATATGTTATTAGGTGTGCCGTTGATAAATGAAAAAAAAGAGATACAAAAGGCTCTTCGAATCGCCTCCACCCCCCCCCCGGGCCGATTTGATAATAATAGGATACATTGATCTTTATTTTAAAGATGGCTGCATCCAGAGAGATTTTAACAGTGGGCTAGTTGGGCCCAAACAGGCCATAAAAACCTAATTTATGTATTCTTCTAATGTCTGTCTTTTTCTAGATCCATTGTTTTTCTTCTGAGTTCGGTGCCTCAACTGTAGTCAGCCCCGTAGCGTGAAAATTCTACAGCAGGGGCTAGGCATTCTACACCAGGGGCCAGGCAATAGCGGGGGGGGGGAAAGGCAGGAAATACATTTTACTAAGTAGAGCAAACAAGCAGAGGGGACCAGACAAAACGCATGGGTGGGGGGTCCGCCCCCCCCCCTTGGCTCCAACGCACGCTACGGGCCTGACAATAGTCCACCCCCTAACTGTATCCCTGTAGTTTGGACTGTCCAGCAGAGAAAATCGTAAGGAACAAAATGAAAGAGTGACACAATTAACAACAAGAAAAAAAACCCGTCCAAAGAAAGAAAAATTAAATAAATAAAAACCGAGCCAAGTACATTCCAAGAAGAAATAATGCCAGGCATTATAGATTGCATACACCGTAAGAAGATAAGGAAAATGTAGATATATAGAGTACACTGAAACAAATAGAACAGTGGGGAGATAATGTGGCGATAAACACAGATAACACATTAAAATATATACAGCTCTAAAGAAATGAAGAAAAGAAAAAAAAAGATGAAGATATTCTAAGTAAAATAAATCAAAGATACGAAGAAAAATAAAATTCAAGCATTCGTTAATTTGTAAACATTGTTGAAATTGTTTAGGTTTTCCTTGTGACTGGGTTTTCCCGCTGGTAAAAAAGAACTGTTTATTTTGAGTTGGATGGAATTTCTGGACATTATGAATTGGCTAGGCGCTATACATGACGTATAGAAGTTATAAAATAAAGCAATATATATATATATATATATATATATATATATATATAAGAATAGGCCTACTTATTTATAGTGAAGGGAGAAGAAAATTTGATTGTTTAAAAAAATGACAACAAGCTTTTTTTCTTTAAGAGTTCTCGGATTTTGTTTACAGTTGGATATAATGTTGCTTGATTTTTCTGGACAGAGATCTTACAGTTATATAATCTTTTCATGTTTTAGTCTCTTAGCCTTGTCTTGTTGCACGTTAGCTCCTTCTTGCCTTGTCATGTTGGATGTTAACTCCCTCTTCCCTTATCTCACACCTTTTGTTGGATCAGCGCCCTACAACTCTTGTACCGTGTATCTTCATCTTGAACAAACTGACACATGTTTATCTTGTGTTACACTTATCTTCTCTTGATAACTTTAGTCCGAGTACATTGTGTCAAACATTCTTTGTTTCACATTTTTAGTAATAAATATGTTACAAGCGGCATTCCATATTTTTTAAAATGTTTTTTTCTGTGGTATTCAGTCGTTCATTATAGTGGTATTCTGTCAATCTGGACAAATGGTATTCTGTCAATCTGGACCAGTGGTATTCTGTCAATCTGGACCAGCAGTATTCTGTCAGTCTGGACCAGTGGTATTCTATCAATCTTGTAAAGCTGTATTCTGTTGATCTTGTACAGTTTTAATTTATCGGCAGACTATCTATCTATCTATCTATCTATCTATCTATCTATCTATCTATCTATCTATCTATCTATCTATCTATCTATCTATCTATCTATCTATCTATCTATCTATCTATCTATCTATCTATCTATCTATCTATCTATCTATCTATCTATCTATCTATCTATCTATCTATCTATCTATCTATCTATCTATCTATCTATCTATCTATCTATCTATCTATCTATCTATCTATCTATCTATCTATCTATCTATCTACCTTTCTTTTTTTCTTTCTTACTTTTTTGTCTGTCAGTCTGTTAAAACGCTAATGTGTGAATTGAAACACTTAATGTGTGACTTGTGTTACAAGTTATCTCAGCTTTAAATTGGCTGATAAACTTATCACACAAATACCTGTTAACACAATTTTAACAAAATGCTTTTTAAGAAACATGAAAAAACAAACAAAACAAATCCCATCGTTTATCCAGGAAGTGGGTTGGATAGAGTTACATGGTACAGGTAGCTCCATCATAGTCTAACCCCAATTACGAAAGAAAATGGTTGAACTCTCGCAATGAAATGAATTCAAAAACATCTGTGCTCCATTGGAACTGCCATTTAATGCTGTTTAATGTCTTAGTTTTTCTGTTTTCTTTGGAAATTTTCAATACAAGTTAACACAGAGTCATTAGTCTAAGCTGATTTTACTTTTATTTGTGTGTAAATCAAGATAAATTACTAAAAATCTTAAGGGGTGGTTGTAATTAAAAAGTTTGCTAATGCATTTTAGTTTCTTTTGTACCAGAACTCAGGTATTCGATCCTATAATCATGAAAGGTAACGTAAAGTGAATATCATAAACCTTTGTACTGATAAAAACACACGCAATAAAACGTTATATGTTAAGACCAAAACCATAGTTATCTGAGATGCATTCATGATGATATTTTAAATAATTTTACATGGAACTCCTCGTTAATATTTTTATTTTTTAAAACTAATTCTCAGGCCCATAGCGTGCGGGAGGGGGGGGCAGGGGGTGCAGCGGTCCCCCCTGCGTTTTGTCTGCCCCCCCTACTTATTTTTTCTACTTAGTAAAATGTATTACCTGCCCCCCCCCCCCGCTATTGCCTGGCCCCTGCTGTAGAATGCGTGGCCATTGCTGTAGAATGCGTGGCCCCTCCTGTAGAATTTTCACGCTACGGGCTGCTAATTCTCCATTCATCTTGCTGGTGAGAGTTATTTACAGGTAAATGTATTTAAAGAGCAATACAGTCTTTTTAAAGTCAGACTATATCAATAATGATATCAGAGTATTGGACCTTAATATGCTTAGATATGCACCATATTCTGTCCAAGCCAACAGCACTAACACAATATTTTACTTCTAGAATGGTTAAAACAGATATCGGAAAACTTAGGCCCGCGGGCCATGTATGGCCCGGCCAGTGCTGCCATCCGCTCGTTTCAATCAATGACGTACCCATTTAATATTTATCAGCTCATATAGACACTCCATCCATCAACTCGTATTCCAGCACTTCTATCAAATTCAATAACACATTGTGATCCGTGATGAAATAACAAATGAGTTTTAAAGAAACTTTCAAGCAACTGCAAATAAATTAACTGCACATGAAAATACTGAACATTCACTTTAAATGATCAAACCTAATTCTCATCAATGTAAGAATTCGAATTTTCCACGTATTTTATATTTTTCTTTAGCTGTGAGATAAATGAATACAAGAATAATTACATTGACATGAAACGTGCAAAGGTTGGAGTAAAATGAATTGGTTCAGTGATAAGACGTTTGTTTAACTTTGTTAAGCAAATTAAAATAAAATTTCTAAATGCTCTTGGTGCATTAAGTGCCCGTTGAATGTTCGCGATTTATTAAGTGAGTTCTAATCTTGTCTTAAGTCTATAAACACAGTTATCTATCTATATTATAAGTAGGTCTATCTATCTATCTATCTATCTATCTATCTATCTATCTATCTATCTATCTATCTATCTATCTATCTATCTATCTATCTATCTATCTATCTATCTATCTATCTATCTATCTATCTATCTATCTATCTATCTATCTATCTATCTATCTATCTATCTATCTATCTATCTATCTATCTATCTATCTATCTATCTATCTATCTATCTATCTATCTATCTATCTATCTATCTATCTATCTATCTATCTATCTATCTATCTATCTATCTGTATTGTCTGTCTGTCTGCCTGTCTGTCTGTCTGTCTGTCTCTCTGCCTGCCTGTCTGTCTGTCTATCTGTCTATCTGTCTATCTATCTATCTGCAATTTTATATAGCACAAATATCATTATTCTGATTAATTATTATGAAAATAGAAAAGTAATATTAAGTCTAAATTATTAAGGCCATTTAGGCTATATTAATATATTTTTATAAAAAGACGAATTTCCTTAAAAAAAAAAACAATGTTATTTTCTATCCCTGCTAGTGAACGGGGCGCCATAAGATTAGGGGGCGATAACAAAGTTTATGTAAAAATTTATAATAAAATCGCCGCAAAATAATAATTCTGACAAAAAAAAGGACGCTGAAATATGGGCGCCAGCCCCATTTTACCAAATTTACATGTTTATAATCCAAATCTTTTGTTCTGTTATAAATAGTTAAATTTCTACTTCCGTAACGGCGTCGAAAAGGCTTGTTAACATTTTTTTCCATTAATTAAAAAATCATCCTTGAGTATTGTACGGAAGCCTTATCAATAGACAGTCCGCGGGAAGGGAGAGCAAACCGTGGTACTCCGCCGATGACCTCTTTACTTGTGTTATCTCTGCAGGAAGCTACTAGTCTCCAGACAAGGCTATTGGAACACCTGATATCCTTTATCTGGGATTCCAGAAACAATACACCTGGACTCTGCTGTTTAGGCCAATGTTAAACATGCCGGTAACAAGGCATCAGCTTGGAGTGCTGAAGTACACGGCCTTGTGAATCATCACTACTTCATTAAAGATGAGTATGATAGGGTGGTCGGAGAGCAGGGTGAATGATCTACGGACTAGAACTTTTTGACAGTTATATTATTAAACTATATTGTCATTACTAATGAAAAATAGACACACACACACACACACACACACACACACATATATATGGTCAGCTCTAGAAAAAGAGACTAAGTCTCAGCCCGCAGTTATCACTGAGAGAGTTCAGAGAGAGAGAGAGAGAGAGAGAGAGTTCAGAGAGAGAGAGAGAGTGAGAGAGAGAGAGAGAGAGAGAGAGAGAGAGAGAGAGTGAGAGAGAGTGAGTTCAGAGAGAGTTCAGAGAGAGTGTGAGAGAGAGAGAGAGTTAAGAGAGTGAGAGAGGGTTCAAAGAGAGAGAGAGTGAGAGAGAGAGAGAGAGTTCAGAGAGAGAGAGAGAGTTCAGAGAGAGAGAGAGAGAGAGAGAGAGATAGAGTTCAGAGAGAGAGAGAGAGAGAGAGAGAGAGAGAGAGAGAGAGAGAGAGAGAGAGAGAGAGTAAAAGAAATAATGTAATATATCATCAACTTTTTTTAATTTTCGGGATGCGTTTGACGCAACTGTCATTTATAAGTAATGCTAAATATTTAGAATTTTTTTTTACCTAAAAATGATCACAATTAGTTTTAATACTATTAAAGTATCTTAATTAAAAAAAATGTAATTCGTGGTTATTATGAATTAAATTTCTAACACCTCACGCAAAAAGTATTTTTACATATTAATATTTTTTTCTTTGTAGCAAAAATATACTCTATTCATTTTATTCAAGTTGTGGTTGAATCAGGGGACGGTACTTAAACAGACAACAAACATCACTCGGTGTTGCCCTTGTATTGTTATAATGTGTCCATGTAAATGACTTGATTATATTATTACATATCTTTTCTGTACTTTAAGGTAGTCAACTACATCACATCCTCAACACAGGTTAGCAATTAGAAACTAACTTCTACACTAATCTAAATCTTCAACAATTACTTCGTGGACATACACACACACACATCTTTCAAGTGTCGTTCGAATTGAAATTAATTTAGCAAACATCCAGCGCGATGGAAACCAAATTATAAAACCAAATTTTTGAGATCCGACATCAATCGACACAAGGCACACTTTGGGGGTTCTTGTTAGTTAATCACAAGATAGCTTATTAATCCAGCACAAATGAACTCAGAGAAATGTTGCCCATTGTTCGAGGCCGACTTTCAACGAGAGAGCCCTAATGCATCATTACGCCGGTCCTAGATAAATATAAAAAAACAAACAAACAGACAAACAAACAGACAAACAAACAGACAAACAAACAGACAAACCAACAGACATACAAACAGACATACAAACAGACAAACAAACAGACAAACAAACAGACAAACAAACAGACAAACAAACAGACAAACAAACAAACAGACAAACAAACAGACAAACCAACATACATACAAACAAACAGACAATAAAACAGACAAACAAACAGACAAACAAACAGACAAACAAACAGACAAACGATGGAAAGAGAGAAGAGACCAGGGAAAAAGAAAATTCTAGGAGACAACGAATCAGAAAGTAGCGATTAGTTGAAATATGTGCGGAAGAAATCGCAGGAGATATCTGATTGTAAACTGATGCCTAACAGCTATTTACACAAAGAATCCACACATTTTTTTTTATTGTTGATTAGATTCAAAACATTCCAGTGAAACTCAAAATTTAAGTTTTAAAATAACATGCAGAGAAATGAAATTTTGATTGGAATCTTTGCATAAGAGATTATATCTCAAGAGAGTTTTTGGTTTAAAAGAATTCCTTATAAAAATATCACATAATAAATATCATGAATAAATAATTCGATGGTAAAATTAGTGAGATCCGTTGATTGCATCTTTCAATTTTTTTGTTGTTGACTAATACTATCTCAGAGCGAGGGCCCTTGATTTAATGTGATAACATTTTTAAGTACAACAATTTTGTATGGCATCGCCGTGTATAAAAACATTTGTATAAAAAGGTCAATTTGTTTGTGTGAAGTCCCTGTAAGGATGAGATGAAATCTCTTAGATCCTATAAACCACTGATGAGACGGTTTTTATGGTGCCCTTCTTTCATCCCCATCAACAGTGCAATGGCCACGGTGGCACGACGGGAGATATAGCAGGGGCTTTCACCATGACCCAAAAATTCCATTTGGTTCTCATCGGAACGTTTTACCATTTGTTAAGCACCGTCCATTATTATAAGTACATCAAATTCTAAAATTTGATATAAATTCAATCAGTATGAGATCATTGATATTCATGACAGCCTCAATATATATGGCAACTTTTCTATGTATAATTACATCAATGATTTAGTAACATACCCATAAAATATCAAATTACAGCTTAGTGAAGGTAGAGTCAATCATGGAATAACGAAAAAAATTTGGATACAACAAATTACACTACAGTGAATATTGTATGATGGAGATACAACAAATGGTAGAGTCAAGCATGACATAAGTACAAAACTTAGCCTGGTAAAGGATCATTGATATCACCAGAGATTATCACCCAGAGATTATCACCCAGAGATTATCACCCAGAGATTATCACCCAGAGATTATCATTTAATCCTGACTGGGACATCAACATTCCAGACACGACAGTTTTTTTCGTTTATTATTGGCATAAAATTACAAAAAGAAAAAATCAGTGACAATTATTTAAAGTGCACAATCAGGTCATCAAACTTAGATTTTAAATTAAACAACAGGGGGAACCATTGTTTAGAATTTAACAACAGGGGGAACCATTGTTTTGAATTTAACAACAGGGGGAACCATTGTTTTGAATTTAACAACAGGGGGAACCATTGTTTTGAATTTAACAACAGGGGGAACCATTGTTTTGAATTTAACAACAGGGGGAAACCATTGTTTTGAATTTGTTCATTATTTTGATATTTGATAAGAAATTATTAAATAAACTGTTTACAAAAAATATTTTACTGTACTGATACATTTTGACAATGAAAATGATTGTGTTATTGACCTAACAACAGAACAAACAGAAAATATTCTAATTTCAGTGATGTCATCCAAGCATAATATTGTTTATTATTATGACAGCCTATAGTGATTACAAAATAGAAATGATAAATCTTATAAATTGAAAAGGAACAAATAGTCACAAGAAATTCTCTAGTAAAACAAACAACAACAAAACATGATTTTTTTAATTAGGAAAGTCCGGTTGATTAAATGGATAATTAATAACAGTACCGACGGTAGATAACAATGACGTAATTCTGAGATATAAATAAATAAAAAATGAAAAGAAACAGTACAAAAAAAAAGACAACTCTCAAATCAATTTAATAAAATGCAAAAAAACCAAACAAATAATATAGGTCAGTGTGTAAACACGTTAATGTCACTTGTATAATTAGTAAACAATCAGCTGATATGAGTAACTGGAACAATCTGACTTCTACGTTTGTAAGCTGGGACAGAAGATCACACTACCGTGAGTATGTTGAGTGTGAGTAGACTGAACATACACTTACCATTACTAATCAAAGGGGGAAGTGCATTTGTTATAATTTTTTCTTTTAAACTTTATCGCATGATATTGTTTTAGTTTGTGATTTTGCCTTCAGAACAGAATTGTTACAGTGTTAGGTTTGGTTCAGTGTATACACAAACACAGCGTTACAGTGTTAGGTTTGGTTCAGTGTATACACACACTCATATTTACATTGTTAGGTTTGGTTCAAAGTATACACAAACTCATTGTTACAGTGTTAGGTTTGGTTCAATGTATACACAACTCATTGTTACATTGTTAGGTTTGGTTCAATGTATACACAAACTCATTGTTACAGTGTTAGGTTTTGTTCAATGTATACACACACTCATTGTTACAGTGTTAGGTTTTGTTCAATGTATACACACACTCTTAAGTTAGATCTACATCTAGTTCGATGTTTTATATAATACTTTACATCAGCGGCTCTCAATATTCTCGCGACTGTACCCGAGAGTATGTCCGCGGAAACCCCTCAAACGTCAGCATTCGCGAATAAATGAACTTTGTTCCATAATGAAATGTGCTTACCTTACTTATTGGCTTGGGCATATGGTTGGGGGGGGGGGGGGAGGAAGAGTCTTGCAGCAAACTGGCGACCTGCTTCAAACTCTTGGTTGTTTTAAACAAAATTATATGTCGCTGCGGTTTTACATTTAATATTACATGACGTAATGCAATGAATAACTTTACCTGATATAATGTAATAGCTTTTTTTAAATACATGATACCATTTTATATTTAACTTAACATGATATAATGTAATATATAATTTCACATAATATGATGCTAGTTATAATTTCATATAATATGATGCTAGGCATAATTTCACATAATTTGATGCTAGTTATAATTTCACACACAATATAATGCTAGTTATAATTTCACACACAATATGAAGTTAGTTATAATTTCACATAATTTGATGCTAGTTATAAATGTACAAAATAATGTGATAGCTCAGTATACATGACATGATGTATTATTATTCATCTTTAAATAGCATCTGTTAATTATAGACTTGATTAGTTAAGCGTATAGATTTAGACAACATATACATGTTCAATCATCAAATCATACACGGTCTAAAACGGCCGCCAATTTTCTCTGGCCACTGAAAATAGATGAAAGAAGACAAAAAATAGATTTACTTTTATTTTCAAGACACTTTTTAAAAATACATCACTTTTTTTTATCCCATTTAATTGCCATTGTTATTGTTGGTTTTTACAGGTAGAACAGTTACAAAAACCCCCAAACAACCTATTTTCCCCTGTCAGGGCCGTACTTAAGTTTTAAAGGGGCCCAAGACTAATGGGGACCCTGCTTACAATTTTTTTGAGGCCGTTATAAGATTCGCCTTCTTCAGCCCCGTAGCGTGAAAATTCTACAGCAGGGGCCTGGTCAATAGCAGGGGGGGCAGGAAATAAATGTTACTAAGTAGAGCAAACAAGCAGAGGGGGGCAGACAAAACGCAGGGGGGCCCGGCCCCCCAGGCCCCACCGCCCGCTACGGGCCTAGTCTTCTTAAACTTCGCTGACCCCATCACGTGTTGCAATTTTAGTCCAAGGCCCCTTAGATTTGTATACTGCTTGCCAAAATAGTCCTAATTTGGGCCCCCTAAACGAAAGGGGTCCTATGCAGCCGCTTAGTTTGCTTATCAATAACCAGTCTGTTCCCTTAATACTGTACATAGTTCTCCTTAAGCTAATGACTACTGGACAGTGTACTTGTGTTGTACATAGTTTTTAATCTAATGACCACTGGACTGTGTACATGTGTTGTACATAGTTTTTAATTTAATGACCACTGGACAGTGTACTTGTGTTGTACATAGTTTTTAATTTAATGACCACTGGAAAGTGTACTTGTGTTGTACACAGTTTTTAATCTAATGACCACTGGACAGTGTACTCGTGTTGTACATATTTTTAAATTTAATAACCACTGGACAGTATACATTTGTTGACGAGTTTTATGTTCCTTTGAATAATTAATGGACCGTTTTCTCTTGGTAACACTTTGACTGACCCGGTCACTTAGGGAAGACGAGAACTTAGAAATAACCAGAAGCCAAGAGATTAGCTTAGTAGATGGACACTTTAACGTCACTCGTTAGAGGTTGACTAATAGTTCTTGGATTCAAGACAAAATAAATCTTTTGTACATTGCCTTGTTTTCAGATATCACACTTAAAACAGATATCACGGTTAAAACAGATATCATTGCCTTGTTTTCAGATATCACACTTAAAACAGATATCACGGTTAAAACAGATATCACACTTTAAACAGATATCAAACTTAAAACAGATATCACACTTAAAACAGATATCACGGTTCAAACAGATATCACACTTACAGCAGAAATCACACTTAAAACAGATATCACACTTAAAACAGATATCACACTTAAAACAGATATCAGACTTAAAACAGATATCAGACTTAAAACAGATATCAGACTTAAAACAGATATCACACTTAAAACAGATATCAGACTTAAAACAGATATCACACTTAAAACAGATATCAGACTTAAAACAGATATCACATTTAAAACAGATATCACACTTTAAACAGATATCACACTTAAAACATATCACACTTAAAACACAATTTTCTACTCTCCGTTCTATTAACAATAAACTAGCCTCCATAGGTAACAAAACACGCCGTGCCCTATCCCATAATTTTAAGCGGCCATTCAAAATTCCCCCCCCCTCCCCCATCCCAACTCCCAGACAAGTTTGAACTGTTTTGGAGATATCTGGTGAAAATGTCCCCTCCCCTCCGCTCCATGTGAAAACTCGGGACAGAGGCATATTTCTCGCGCTGCTCTGTGCTGCGTACCATTCATGCTCACCCTCTCACGTGCGTTCTCTGGTGTCTGCTGAGTTTGTGTATGCGCTGGCTCTGTTAGTCTCTTTATGGATGGTTTTCTTACCCTCACGGATGTGATTTTTTTTTCTCATGTTATTTCCCCCCCCCCCCCAACAAACAAAAAAACCCCTAATGGACTCTTTCAGTGTGTGTGGAAACAGACATATGGACACTAGAGTGGAGGAACAGAACTAAGGTAAAGTAGTCTTGTCATTTCGATACTTTAAATCAACTAATTTTTTTTTCTAAAAAAATTTTTTTTTTTTGAAGATATATGTTTGATACTCGTTTTGTTTGTGAGATGTAACAGTTGGTCGAAATATTTAATACATTTTGTCAACGCTATTTTTTTTTTTTTGAGTTTATTCACGCCCCATTGACTTTGTGTTATGAACATTTTGTAGAAAAGCTCAGCTTTAAGGAAAGGAGAATTAACTGCGTACATATTTGAATTGTTGATCAAAATATGTGGATTATTTGCAGTCTTCACTGATACTTGATCCACCCACTATAAGTTGTTGCTTTTATCATTTGCTTGATGATCATGTAGAAAGTAAAATCCCTTAAGCTATGTTTTTGATGTATTGTATATAAGAGAATTACAGTTATGTGGCGTCTCTTCAGTGTTGCAATCAAATAAGTAAAAAAAAATTAATATGAAATTATTATTCGTGGAATGAATGATACAAATTGATCAGGAAACATCAGTATGAGGATTATTTTGAGTTGATTTGTTAAATATGGGTCTATACCAGGAGTGAGGCGGGGACGGATGGTCCTGTGGTAAAGCACTCGACTGTCGACGTGAGGGTCCCTTGTTCGATCTACGGTGAGGATCAATCGATAATTCAGTTCATGGCTTAAGCCCCTCGCTATATCTCCCGCGGTGCCTCCATGGCCATTGCACAGTTGACTACGGTGGGGAATGAAATAAGGGCACCGTAAAAAAAAAAAAACCGTTCCATTAGTAGGTTTATAGGATCTAAGAGATTTCATCTCATCCTTACAGGGACTTCACACATACCAGAGGTGTGCAATCTTTTTGACTCGCGGGCTACAGTCGATTCATATACAAAAGCCGGCCGTCCGGTGTTGACAAGAGATAACATATACTAGCTGTACCATGCAAAACCTTTGCAAAGAGTTATATCCCCTTAGACTTGATCGGTAGGCTAGGTTATTTTTTGGTTTCGGGTAGATCCGATTTTTTCATGATTGCTTTTTAAACTGGAATACTGTTGTATTAATTCTTTACTTTCGATTTAACGCAGAACCCACACCGCTATTATTTTATTAGATTAAAGGTAGACCTCATAATAATATAATAAAAGGGTAGTTCTGTGTTTCACTAAGCTAAATTGTCCGGCGGGCCGTAGTTGCCCCATGGTTGGTCTATACTGTAAACAAAAAATGAATGGTGAACAGTATAGAAATACATACACACTTACACACACACACAGTTGTGCACGTAAAACATTAATAATACAATACACGTTTTTCTGACAATGTACAAAGCAATACATTTAAATGCACCAAACCACGTATTTACATGTACAATGACGATGCGAAAATCAATCAAAGCTTACATTTATGACGACGATGAACAAGTGAATTCATCTAAATGCACATAATCTCTGATCTACATACATAATGACGATGACATTGACCTATTGACCTAGATATTATGAAGAAAGGTGTGACGCTCACAGTGGTACGTGTTGACCCTTCCCCTTCCACACCCACCCTCTTTCTCAACATGTCCTTGTTTGCCGTGGGCTGTGATGCTGTTGAGACTGACCATTTGATCTTAGCCCTTGATGTCACACTGGACATGGCAGGTAAAATACCGAGGATGGACTGGGCTGTGATACTGTTGAGATTGACCATTTGATCTTAGCCCTTGATGTCGCACTGGACATGGCAGGAGTGTGCTGTGATACTGTTGACACTGACAAGGTCACTTCTGTTCTTATTGTATCCAGTCTCGTGTCCCCCACAAGGTGAATCCAGTCAAGTGTGCCCTACTTTGTGCATCCACTCACGTGTATCCTACTTGGTGCATCCAATCACGTGTGTCTGACTGGTGCATCCACTAATGTGTGTACGTGTGTACTACTTGGTGCATCTAGTGACGTGTGTTCGACTGGGTGCATCCACTCACGTGTGTCCTACTTGGTGCATCTAGTGACGTGTGTTCGACTGGTGCATCCAGTCTGTCACGTGTACTTGGTGAATCAACACGACTGTGTCCTAATTGTTGTCGAGTGTGTCCTACTTAGTGCTTCCAGTAACGTATGTCTACTTGGTGCACCCAGTCACATGTGTCCAACATGTTGCATCACGTCGAGTGTGTCCTATTTGGTGCATCCAGGCATGTATGCCATACAAGGTGCACCTAGGACTGTTACAGCGTCGGATACAGCAGTGTAATGAAAGGGGCGCCACTAAATCTGTCACATGATCGGTTTACAGGATCAAGGAAATTTACATCCGACCCGTCATGGAAAGGCTTGAGTCTGTACACCAGGGCCTGTTTGCCCTGGAACACGTGATAAAGTGATCAAGTTCTTAAGACGTCATTGGCATACGTCACCTTGGCCCGGCTCAGTAGCAGATATGTGGCCTTCTGGACACAATTTTATTATTTACTGTTAACAGCAATATGTGGCTATGATTACCTGAAATTGAAGATAAAATCTCACAGTTGCGGCCCACCCTGCTTTATACTCTGTTTACTATTGAATGCAATCGACCCAAGCGACTCACTTGCACACACCTTTTTATAGGTCCGGACATTTCTTGATATATCCTTGTTATGTACCTAATATCTCCTTGATATCTCCATGATGTGTGCTTAATAACGTCTTGATATCTCTTTGATATGTCTCTAATATCTCCTTGATATCTCCATGATGTATGCTTAATAACGTCTTGATATCTCTTTGATATGTCTCTAATATCTCCTTGATATCTCCATGATGTGTGCTTAATAACGTCTTGATATCTCTTTGATATGTCCCTAATATCTCCTTGATATCCACTAAACCTTGCCACAGTCTTGAAGATGTCCAAGTAATAATAAAAAATACATGCCACAAAATTTGTAATATATAAATAAAAAATAAATTATTTCTCGCTGTTTAGAGCACGAATGAACTAAAAAGTACTCGTATAGGGTTGGCCAGGCAACGAATGAACTAAAAAGTACTCGTGTAGGGTTGGCCAGGCAACGAATGAAGTAAAAAGTACTCGTGTAGGGTTGGCCAGGCAACGAATGAACTAATAAAGTACTCGTATTGGGTTGGCCAGGCAATAGATTGATGAAAATCACATCTGAGTTCTTTATAAAGTCAAAATTATGAGCAGCGCAATATTCAATAGAAGGGGACTGGTGGTCGTGCAGAGTGTAAAGCGCTCGACTGCCGACCAGGTTCGAACCTCAGGGAAAACCTTGGTGAAAGTCCCCCTAGTCCACCCAGCTTTAAATGGGTACCTGACTATAAGTTGGGCAAGTAAAGGCGGCTGAGCGTTGTGCTAACCACACAATCCCTTTACATGCCGTGGTTACTGAAACAGATGAATTCATCTATCCAGATGAGCACTTAGGGGCTTAAGGGAATTAAATTTAATGTGTATGTTCAATTGAACAAGATTCAGTAGCGAAATAATAGAAACAGATGTTACTCAATGCGAGTAGCTTGGAAACTCAAGGAAGAGAAGCAAAAGCCCAACGTTTGTTTTAGCACTTTGACCTTTGAATGTATAAAATACTAAATACCAAAATAAATCCATAACTTTTCTTATGGTAAGTTCTAAGGCTCTGTAGGAACCCTTAGTTCAAAATGTGTTAAGTTCACATCAGAACTAAACAGTTGATTGATTCTCCCATCTTCCCTTGATCATATTCTACCAGTGTAGAGGTTGACCAGCATTGTACGGAAATCTTTTTCCGATAACACATTATAACCCTAACCCTTCCTTCTTAAATTATTCATAAACTAATTCTTCGCTAGCAATCCTTTACAAATCGACATCATCCATACATCGTTTAATCTTCTTTTTTTGTTAATGGAAATTTATCCCCCCTCCCTTTTTTGTTTTCTTCTAAAGTCTCTCCATGGGTCTCTCTCTCTCTCTCTCTCTCTATCTCTCTCTCTCTCTCTCTCTCTCTCTCTCTCTCTCTCTGAACTCTCTCTCTCTCTGAACTCTCTTTCTCTCTCTGAACTCTCTCTCTCTCTCTCTCTCTATCTCTATCTATCTCTCTTTTTCTCTACTTTTTTATTTATCCAATTTTTTTCTAAACCACCCAAACCGAGTTGATTATCAAGGCCACAGTTTCCTGGTTTCGAAGTCTCAAGTCGTTTGGAGTGACCACTATGGTCCTTACATTGTGTCACTCGGAGTTAGTACAGTGGTCGAAATGACCAGTCATCAGAAGTGACCACGATTGCTTTCTCTCGCCTTTGTAAAAAAAAAATAAATAAAATAAAAAAAGCTCTAGTGGTCAGTCCTGGCTGGGTCAGTAATGAGTCGCCCGTGGGAAGTGGGGAGGACGGTGGGGGGGGGGGGGAGGTATCTATGGGGATAGTTCTGGCTTGGTTGTGTCCAAGTAAAAAAAAAATAAGGCAGTCTAGAGCTCTCCATCAGGACATTACATTACACAGTCAAAGTAAATGAGGTATTTGTGCTATTAAATGTCCTGAAATAATTGACATATTGCTTTCATGACGTCACAGCTCAACAGCCAAAATGGGGGAGGGGAGGCAGAAAAGTACCCCCCCTTCCCCAATATGTGATCTTGGGTCTACGCAGACATAGGAGGAAAATACGAATAGATGAGAGTTAGAATAAAGCAAAGAAAGTACATGCAAGCATAATATATATAAAAGCGATTTGGGCTCTGCGATAAATCGAAAGTAAAGAATTAATACAACAGTATTCCAGTTTAAAATACAGTCATGAAAATATTGGCTCTGCCCGAAACCAAAAACTAACCCAGCCTACCGATCAAGCCTAACGGGATATAACTCTATGGAAAGGTTTGGCAGGGTACAGCTCGTCAGAAATATAAAGAAAAATCATATTCTATATCCCAGTAAGGATATTTCCACCCCTCGATCCTATGACCAAATACTGGGACTAGTTGTTTTTTTTTGACGTGCTCTCTTTAGACCCTTGTTATGTCCGTGTCTTCGATGACCAAGGAGGCACCACAGAGTACATAGTAGGTGACTCAACTTTCTCAAGATTTAAACCCGAGACCTGCAGCACGGTTTCTAACCAAAGTGCCACCGATTCACCAACACATGATAATCAGAAGAAATAAGTCTGTTCTGTAATTTAATTAAACAAATACTCACATTGTTTAAAAACATGTATCGGAATCAGTAATATATATACTGTGGTGTAATAAACTATTTTGTGTGAAAGAGCCCAAAAAAAAAAATCGTACGTCATGAAATGTACCAGGACTATTATATTGCCCTTTGAACTTGAGATTATCTTTCATAATGAATTTCAATCTGTTTCATCATCCCATTCCCACCCTTCCATGAGAATTTCGTCTCGTTTATCTTCTTTTTTATTCCTTTACTTCATTTCGTGTGCCACGTGACTATCTCATTGGGACAAAAGTTCAAGTGATCGATAACATTGAGCATAACAGATGACCGATCGATCAGCAGAGAAGCTTTTTAAACCAATTATTTAATTAACCCTGTTACTTTGAACTAGACTAGTTTTAAAATAAAAACAAAACTGAAAAAACTTGGATTGGCCAGGTTGTGTTAATTTACACAACGGAACAAATAATCACAACCACACAAAAGATTGCAATATTATTGTTTTTTTCTAATTACATTAAGCAAATAAAAAAAGGAGAAACTTTGCATTGAAAGTTTTTTTTAACCTTATTAATATATTCATTTTTTTTGTGCGATGTCCACAAATGTCTCGTTAGTTTCTACATCAATGTCAAATATTAATCAATCTATACATTGTGTTGTCAGCTGTGTTCAGATCTATTCTTAATCTGGTATAATGTTGGAATATGTCCGAGATGTGAGTAGGAGAATGTGTTTGGAGAGCAGTAAGTCATGCTGTTCAATGTCAGGTATTAGTTGACAAGCGATTTAATGTAAGACTTGACAACCGATTTAATGTAAGACTTGACAACCGATTTAATGTAAGAATTGACAACCGATTTAATGTAAGAGTAGACAACCGATTTATTGTAAAAATCGACAACCGATTCAATGTAAGAGTGGACAACCGATTTAATGTAAAAATTGTGACAGAGGTCAATAAAGATGATCCCGAGACAATATATTGACAATAAGGATCTCCCTTTTGTAAAAATATTGACAGTTTCAATCTTCTTCTGTAACTATATTGGCAGTTAAGATATTCTATCTATAAATATTTTGACAATTGTGATCTTCTGTCTGTAAATATATTGACAATTATGATCTTCTGTCTGTAAATATGTTGTCAATTATGACCATTTGTCTGTAAATATGTTGTCAAATATGATCTTCTGTCTGTAAATATACTGACAATTATGACATTCTGCCTGTAAATATATTGACAATTATGATCTTCTCTCTGTAAATATGATGTCAATTATGATTTTGTGTCTGTAAATATACTGACAATTATGATCTTCTGCCTGTAAATATATTGACAATTATGATCGTATGTCTGTATTAGGGCTAGAACCAGTAAGCTGAAATGAGTCTGATGGTCTGTAGTGGGGGTGCAGATAGGGCGACATTACACCTGTATTGTAAGGGTGTATCATATAGCGTTCGTTTTACCATGGTCACTCGATGATTTTTTTTTAATCCATTCGGAACAGTACATGTGCCGAATCCTCCTTCGTTGTGATCTTAACTTTTGTGGGGATGTAAAATAAAGTTCTCGTCCATATTATTGTGTACGGAAACGGTTACTATGTACTCATTTTTACTGTGAGCCCATGGTCATTGAAGTGCTCACCTTTATAGTTGCCCTATGTAACAGGGCCAGAAGGAAGGGGGGAGGGGAGGAAGGTCATCCAAACACTTTTCATGGGCTCCGAAATTTACTTTCAATTATTTATATTGGTGTGATGTAGATAGATCCCTTTGGGGGTGGGGGGTGTGGGAGAGGGGTAGTGGGGTGGGGGTAAGTTGTAAGAGTTTATCAGGGGGGGCTCTGATATTATCCTTTCTGAACTCCATTTCTTAATGGAGACTTCATGAGATCGGAGAAGAATCTCATCTTTAAAGAGACCTTAAGCAGATTCAACGACGTCATTCAAAATGTACTTTAAAAAAAATGTAAATGCTTTAAGAAATGTTGACTACATGAGTCTTATTCAACTTTCCACATGACCTTTGGATGATGAATCGATTAAGTCTCAAATATTTTTTTAATAGTTTTCCTTATTTCAACCAAGAAGTTTAAACATCGGTCAACCCCCCCCCCCTGGTCTAATAGTCAATACTGCTACCCCCTTACTAGCCAGTACGATGATGATTACTGTCTATAAACCAGCCCGTCTAATGGTCATTGTAGCACTACTAACCAGCTAATAGACTAGTCACAAGTAACACCCCCCCCCCCATCACCATCAATTTGTTTTCCCCGGGGTCTGTACGTTTGTTATCTTCTAGCGCAGCGTCAAACTAAACAATGACAACGTCAAGTAAACATTGCCAACCATTCACACAAAAAAACTCAGACTCTGTCCCCCCCCCCCCCCAATTTTCTTTTTTGTTCGAGATAATGTTCCACTTTGAACTTTGTCGATATCTCAAGATTTAATGACCACCTCAAGCCGGAAAACAACCATTTCAAGATCTAAAAAAATATATATATATTCCTTCCGAATTTCTCTTTTTGTATTGTGAAAATTTCAAAGGATGAAATATAAACAGCATAACTACCAGAGTTCACATTCATGTTGTGAAGTGTAATGTAAAATAACATGGGCGAATAACAAAGCTAATGATATGTTATATATAAAAAATACATAAGCACAATAAAGGGAATTAGAAACCTTTCTCTTTTTTTTACATCAGCCGTACTTCTAGATCCCAATTGGATCTGTTATTTAAAATGTCGGTATTGAATTATTGATTTTTTTTTGTAGCTGGCGCTTTAACAGTTTTATATTTTCTTAAGAACCGTAATATGTTTTGTATTTTGAACTCCATTATATGTCCTTTAAACTCCATCACATGCTTTTCAAGCACTATTATATTTCCTTTAAAATACATTACATGTCATTTAAACACCGTTATGTCCTTTAGACTCCATTACATGTCCTCTAAACACCATTATATGTCTTTTAAAATCCATTAAATGTTCTTTAAACACCATTATCTGTCCTTTAAACACCATTATCTGCCTTTAAACACTATTATCTGTCCTTTAAACACCATTATCTGCCTTTAAACACCATTATCTGTCCTTTAAACACCATTATCTGTCCTTTAAATACCATTATCTGTCCTTTAAACACCATTATCTGTCCTTTAAAGTCCATTAAATGTCCTTTAAGCACCATTATATGTTATTCAAATATCTTTAACTCCTTTAGTGGGACGGATGGCCGAGTGGTGTAGATACTCGACTGTCGACTTGAGAGTCCTGGATTCGATCCTCGGTGAGGACCATGGGAATTTTTTCAGGAGAAATTTGTTTCAAAGTCGTCCCACAAGTCCACCCAGCTTTAAATGGGTACCTGATCTTAGTTTAGGAAGTAAAGGCGGCTGGGCGTTGTGCTAACCACACAACCCCTTCATATGCCGAGGTTATAGAAACAGATGTATTCTACACTTCATCTGCCCCGATGGCCCGTTAGGGCTAAGGGAACTTAACTCCTTTAGCTGTGTTTTTAACTCTCTTTATTATGTCTAAACGTATCATTTGTGTCACTGGTTCTTCATCCTATCAGAACACAACAAGGACATCTCAAGCCTACATAACCAAGGGTTACATAATGAGACTTTGACAGTGAAATATGGACATTTACCTTTGACTAGGTCTATTTTTCTGTATTCAATGATTGTCATACATAAACATACATGCCGACATTTTTAATGCACTGCTAGATATACTGCTAAATATATCAACTGACTGTTAGACTTATAGGTGGTCTATCTAGTCTAAAAACAAAAGATAAACAAATATGCTGTTATATTTTTTAAAGTATCTTTTTTGAAAGAATTTAACTTGATTTAGTTGGTAAAGTTTATATAAAATATAAAAAAATATCCGCTCCAGATTAAAAACCAAGAATAGAAGATTTCAGAACTCAGTACTTTAATGAATCCATCCTATAGTTGTCACAAGATAACTCAGTACTTTAATGAATCCATCCTACAGTTGTCACAAGATAACTCAGTACTTTAATGAATCCATCCTATAGTTGTCACAAGATAACTCAGTACTTTAATGAATCCATCCTATAGTTATCACAAGATAACTCAGTACTTTAATGAATCCATCCTATAGTTGTCACAAGATAACTCAGTACTTTAATGAATCCATCCTACAGTTGTCACAAGATAACTCAGTACTTTAATGAATCCATCCTATAGTTGTCACAAGATAACTCAGTACTTTAATGAATCCATCCTATAGTTATCACAAGATAACTCAATACTTTAATGAATCCATCCTATAGTTGTCACAAGATAACTCAGAACTTTAATGAATCCATCCTATAGTTGTCACAAGATAACTCAGTACTTTAATGAATCCATCCTATAGTTGTCACAAGATAACTCAGTACTTTAATGAATCCATCCTATAGTTGTCACAAGATAACTCAGTACTTTAATGAATCCATCCTATAGTTGTCACATGATAACTCAGTACTTTAATGAATCCATCCTATAGTTGTCACAAGATAACTCAGTACTTTAATGAATCCATCCTATAGTTATCACAAGATAATCTCCATCAGCTATTTCACTCTTTATAAAAACATTACCAAAAATATTAATCAGCATCGGGCTTCTTAAGGTTTTAATTAAGTGTCTGGAACATTATTAGATAGTGAATTTCATCAAAATTACACAGTGTTCAAAATTCCAAATCATTTGGGCTTCGAGAAGTTTGTTAAACATGAAACCAATTTTCCAAAACAGGACATCGTTCAAACAGAGTTGAATTAAAGTACAGGACGACAGGACATCGTTCAAACAGAGCAAGTTGAATTAAAGTACAGGACAACAGGACATCGTTCAAACAGAGCAAGTTGAATTAAAGTACAGGACAACAAGACATCGTTCAAACAGAGCAAGTTGAATTAAAGTACAGGACAACAGGACATCGTTCAAACAGAGCAAGTTGAATTAAAGTACAGGACAACAGGACAACGTTCAAACAGAGCAAGTTGAGTTTAAGTCCCCAAAAATTATAGAAAATACATAAGTTTGTCTTTCACAGACGAGAACTAATGACAGACACAGTCATCTGACAGGCACAGTCACGTGACAGGCACAGTCACCTGACAGGCACAATCACTTGATAGATTCCCCAAGTTGTGTGTAGCTTCCTTTATTCCATATGCCCATTGATTATAATTTCTGACATTCACACAAGATTAGTGTAACATGCAAAACTAAATAACTAAATTCATTTACAGTAAAACCTGCACTACTTATGATTGAATGTGAGATGTGAATCTATTGCTAAACAAACACAAACACACACATAAGAAAATACACCCATCATTTTTACTGTTTTTTTAAGTTATTTATTGTAATTTAAAAAAAAACAAACACTTCTTGACTGTCTCTTCTATTGACGTCTGCAATACAGGGGTTTTTTTGCTCAATAAGAGGTGGTGGGTCTCTTCAATAAGAGGTGGTGGGTCTCTGAAGTTTTTAACTTTTTACCAAATGAAGAAAACTATAAGAGGTGCCGGGTTGCATTTCAGAGGTGCCGGATCGCAGATCCGGCGCGCTACATGGCAAAAAAACCCCTGCTGCAATATGAACTTAATATCTGACTGGGACAGAACCATACCGCCTGGAGACAAGCAAGTTTTGAGTAATATAAATTTTAATTTAATAAATAGTTTAATGTTTTCTTAATTAGGACAAATAAATGCACCCACTAATCTACAAAATCAAATAATTTTATTTTGAATGCATCCTTTAACGGAATACTTGAAATAACAATTTTATCAGTCGGCGTCAGAACATGAAATGCAACAAATTTGATTTTCTAGAAGTTACTTCTGACTACACCGGAGATATGTATATGCCAGGACATGGCTGACATTGAAAATAAAATAAAAAATATCAACGGGAAAGTGAAAGAAAGATATGAGAGAAAACCACGCTGGCATCCAAGTGTAAATTAAAATGAAGCTCTGCTTCTGCACTTGTCAGCCAACAAGAAATTATTCAAACTGCCCGCAGGCTATGTGGCCGGCTAAAAAAAAAAATTGTGTGAAATCAATACAGATTTTTTTTCATCCCCTTTTTAATAAAATGATTTTTTTTTTAATAGCAGTTTGGACTTTTTTTGTTGTTTTTGTTGTAAAAGTAGAGACTTTTTAGTCTGATTCTTTGTATTTATAATCTGTCATCTTTATAAATTGATCGATTCCTTTATGATCTGACATTTAACTTTATAATCTGTCTAAATTCTCTCTAAAATGAACCGATTTCTCTCAAATCTGACATTAAACTTTATAATCTATAAATCTTCTGGACATAAATCAACCGATTTCATCATTATCAGATGTTTTTGTAGATTTACTTATCTGATCGATGTCTATGTGATCTGAATCAGGGGTTCTCTAGCCTTTGTCCGAAGGGCCCATTGGCGCCCGCGAACCAATCTTTGAATGCACGCCGGTGCTGTAGAAGGAAACTTAGGTACATACATTTGACTAAAAATTTAGTCATCTTTACCTAGGGAATGGTAGTTTGTGCAGGCCTATTTTATATGATGAGCTTTACATTACAAAGTTTATTTTTATTTACAAGTCCTGAAAGGATGAGGTGGTTATCCCAGATTCAATAAAACATACATGGAACAGTTTTTGTAGTGTCTTACTTTCATCCCTACCATGACCGACAGTCCAGTGACCATGATGACCATAACTTTAGTATCCTGTTGTACATACATTGTATATAATTTCTAACATTTCTGATATATTTAAGTGCATCAAACTGTAAATCATTTACTAAAAATATATGACACCCTCTCACCATACCAACACATACACTTGGGTCTAAACATTTTTTTTTTTAAATTTAGCGATTCATTATCATCTTTGATATTCATCAGAAAATATTCCTATAATTATTGGCTTATTATGATATATTCACAGATTCAGATATTTAAGGAAAAACAACTGAATATTTAAATGGTGAAATATTTAAATCTATGAAAAATATTTCCACTTGATCACTGGAGCGTAAATCGATAGTCTCGCACTTTTCCTTTGACAGCTGATCCATCAAGCTGATCTAAACAATGGGACACATTTAACACTTGAACTCCTTTAATCCACTGCACTGCAAATTGTACATTAATAAAACTACTTATCCACATACATAAACTACATACCCACATACATAACCTACATACACACATACATAACATACATACACACATACATAACCTACATACACACATACATACTACATACACAATACATAATGCTTACACACATCACATACATACTACATACACACATACATACTATATGCGCATATACATACTACATACACACAGACATAATACTATATAAACACATACATACTAATAATTTGTAATTAATTAATTACCCATGACCGTATATTTAAGCTATGATTGAAGCTGTTTAGATCTAAACATGCCAACGTGACAAGTCAGCTGCAAAATAAACTGTCACCCTCCCCTCCCCCCCCCCCACCCAAAAAAAAAAAACATCACCAACAATACACACACACACACGCACGCACACACACACACACAAATTTAGTGTTACCAAGTGACCTTTTAAAAAGTAGAATGACTAGATCAGAGCTACTGTAGCAAGAGAACAATTACGTAAATTAAATTCCACCTAGACTCATCTGACACAGATTATTCTCCTGTAACATGAAGGTCAAAGGTTAAGCCTGGTCCAGCTGGTTTCAGGGGCGGAGTGTAATTTTGGTTACACTTTTTTGTCCTGCTAGTTTTATTTTTCTTATTCATTCAGCAAGTAATAACTATCAAAGTGAACAATGGTTCTAAATTTATTTTTTTTTTGAGATACACGACCCACTTAGAAACCTGTTGGGATTTCGGCATCCACCGCTTAAAAATAAAAATAAAACCAAAAAAAAAATGACTAGACATTTTGTCAATTCATATCAGATCAGCTCCCACTCTGAGGACCGCTGTTAAAGAATATAAAGGAAGTGGATCGGGTTTGGGGGGGGGGGAAGCTGAAAAATCCTTAGAAGTAATGAAGTTGGGGATGTAACAACTTTGTCAGAATTGTTATAGTGTCTCATCTTTTTCACTCCAAGGACACCAAAAAAGAAACTTGCTCTGTTTAAATGACAATGTGATATTTACGTAATATTGTCTTGGCCTCAGTTACAACTGATGTCGACAAATGCCTCAAGTGGGTTCAAATAAAATGATTTCAGGATAATGACGATAAAATAAACTTGAATAGAATTATGTAAAAAAAAATAAATGAGCTATATTGGAAATAATTTCTTTTCTTATAGAGTTTTATAATGTTAGGGATATTGGTTAAATAAGTCATCCACCCCAAACTTATATAAACAATATATGATCGTGTGTTACAGAAAAATCCCCCCCCCCCCAAAAAAAAACAACAGATATTGATATTAACCAGCATACGATACATAATTTGGACTTGGTTGAAATAAAATAAAATGAAATAAAATTAAAACAAATATTGATATTTATTTACACAATTATGTTTTAAATGGACTGAAGACTCAAGTACACATACTAGTGATTGTACTATCAAGTTAAAAGTATCAATAAGTTGGTGAGTAATGTTGACCCATAGTTTTCCTTACCTTTCCTTGATGTTTCTCTCACATGCTCCCCCCCCCCCCATTTCCCTCTATGTATTATTAATTTCACACCTTTTTTTGAAATATAACGGTTATTTTATTGCATGATTACCAGGGATATTACTATAGGTCGTTAAAAAACTCATCAAATGTCTCTTGTTCATTGGACATACAACAAAAACTGATATCAAATGTCTCTTGGCCATTGAACATACAACAAAAACTAATATCAAATGTCTCTTGGCCATTGAACATACAACAAAAACTAATATCAAATGTCTCTTGGCCATTGGACATACAACAAAACTAATATCAAATGTCTCTTGACCATTAGACATACAACAAAAACTGTTATCAAATGTCTCCTGTCCATAGGAAATACAACATGGAAACTATTTGCCAGTATCAAAGTACACGATCTAGTATATTTGAGTTTTTATTTCAAGATAAATTGCTGATGAGTTCTTTATTGCAGAGAAACGAATTATGGTTTCATTTGGTAGTTGGAGTGATGCATATTTAAAATGTTTACAACACATCAAGTAGATTCTTATTAGCTTTAAAATACTGGAGTCCTGATCGGAGACGGTCTTAGGGTTTTGTGGGTCCAAGGTAGAGACGTTTTCATATTAAGTCGAGAAAGACTGCTGACAATTTATGAATACATAAAAGCATTATATTTTAATGTTTGTTGTATGGTTATTTTATCAGCACAAATGTATAAAATTTGATGATGTAAGGAAGTTCATATTTGATAATACATCAAAAAGATTTGTTATAAATATTCTCTGTTCAGGGGTCTCTGTGCCAGTGTAGGATTAGGGCGCCTAGTCAGGAATGTCCTTTCAGATTTAAATTTAATTTTTCGGAATTTGAGTGTGCTTTTTGTCAAATATGACATTATGCCATATTTTGTTACATTGTAGGAATTCTACATGCTGTACAACGTCATATCACCATGAGAATAACATCTCGTAACTCTGGCAACTTACAACAAACGTGTTCGATATATTTTTAAATATTTACAACTTTTCTTTAACATTTAATTTACACATTTAAAGTACAAATGAAACAAAATATCCAAAAATGTTTTTTTAACAACCAAATGCTATATTGATTATTCACTATAAAATGGTTGTATATTGAACACATTGATAGATTTTTTTAGACTATTTGTAGAGAAATAAACAAAAAGTAATTGTCTCCCCTTATCCCTCTCCATTTACATATGACCAAGATCATAGCAATGGCGCTTTCTCAGACGTTATTAGCTGCAGTAGGCTTACTTTAATTAAAACAGATTCTGCGCTTTCATTAGTTTGATAATTATTAAACATGATCTATTTATTTATTACACAAAATAATCATTGATATTTTGGGGCAGTGACCCCTCCCACACACCCCAACCCCGCTAACGACCCTTTCTGCCCTCCCCCCCCCCCGTTACAAATGTAAATGTTGGAATTTTTTAACGGTATTTTAAGATATATATTATGTGTGTGTCGTTTTGCGGAATGTATTTGATACGATGCTGTGATCTAGAAGGTTACTTTTGATTTCACTGGTGTAAAATAGGGCTTACAATGCATTCAATAATCGCAACATATGCTTTTTATTTACATATTTTTATAATGTACACTAATGATTATTAATCAAGATTTATTTATTCCCTTTTCAACACCTCTCTCCTTCCACAAAAAGAAGAGCAGAAAACACAGTGGATCCTCGAAGACGGGGGTTTGATGGGAGGGTAGGGAAATTGCCTCTCAGTATTTGCCCAGCAGATGACGCCCCTGCGCCTAATTTGCATGTATCCGTGAAAGGCATTGGTCAGATATGTATTTACAATTAATTGGTCAGATATGTATTTACAATCAATTGGTC
>JAGDYQ010000046.1:130184-140184 GCA_021962125.1 Bulinus truncatus | reverse complement strand
AATCATTCATGTTTGAAATAGAAACTCTGGAATCTTCACGCTCCACTAGACAGAGAGTTTAGAGTGAGTTGTGTATCGCCAGGAGACTGGGGGATCTTTGAGTTTACTCAGCTAGAAGAAAATAAAAAAAAGGAAACATTTTTTTTCTTCTTTAAGGAAAAAAAAAATAAAAAATAAAATCTGTCGTAGAAGTTTAAGTATTATCATTAGGTTTGATTTATGTCCCTTTACAGTGTTGTTGTAAAGCTTGATTTATGTTTTCTTGATACATTTGATTTCCCGTGTTATTTGCAAAGTATGATTTGTGTTATTGCAGTGTAATACGTCTATGGGTTATTGCATGAGTGATGTATTTCTCTCATTGGACATAGAGGTAATGAAACAGTAAAAAGACGCTTTTCTATGATTAGTTTGTTGGTTATAATAATTAAAAGAAAAAATACAAATCTTTCAGCTGTTTGTCAGAACAAATTTTTTGGTGTGTGTGTGTGTGTGTATTTGTGTGTGGAGTCTCTGTAATGATGGGGTGAAATCTCATAGATCCTATAAACCAGTGCTTCTCAAAATGGTGGGCCGCGGCCCCCTAGGGGGCCGTGGACTGTCCGGGGGGCCGTGGAATTTCGAAAAATTATAAATTTAAGCAATCTAAACCAAAAAAAAATAGGGGGGGGGGCGCGACATATTGATTGGCGTTCCAAGGGGGCCGTGACTTCAAAAAGTTTGAGAAGCACTGCTATAAACCACTAGTGGGACTGGTTTTTTTTATGATACCATTCTTTCATTCCCACCGGGGATAGAACCAAGGTTCCTCAGGTTGACAGTCGAGAGACTTTACCACACGACCACCCGGCGTAGAATGATGTTTTTCTATGATAGTTTGTTGGTTAAAATATAAAACAAAACAAAACAAAATATTTCACCTGTTTGACAAAGTTGTTGGTAAAACATTTCGTTTTGTTTCATTAAAATTTCGAACATTTCACTGCAACTTTTTAAAATTATAAACCAGAATAAGAAAAAAGAAGAAACTATGTTACATTCTTTATAAAAAAGCTAATGAAAAGATGGATTAAAGACACAAGACCATCTATCTCCCCCTTCTCAACTTTCTCTCTTTCTCAGAAACAAATTCACACAATACATTCATCTATAACCCGAGAAACGGAAAAAAAAGACGAAAGAAAATTCTTAATCTCTACACCCAAAATAAAATGTAAGGATTTGAAAGAAAAAAAAACAAAACTTAAAACAAACAAAAACCTTATTGGCTGCAGCTGGCATTGGGGTTTTGTCAATAATAGATTAATAGATGGCTATCAAAATGTTCGGGGAAATCTGGGCACTAGACACAGATTGAAGAAGGGGGAATGAGAGAAATCCCTTGGTGGGCTTGACCGTTTAAATTAGATGGACTTAGGAGGGAATAAACATAACTGTAATTAGATGGACTTAGGATGGAATAAACAGAACTGTAATTAGATGGACTTAGGAGGGAATAAACATAACTGTAATTAGATGGACTTATGAGGGGGAAACATAACTGTAATTAGATGGAATTAGGAGGGAATAAACATAACTTAAGTATGCACTGTTATTCAAATGATAAGGACTTAAATATGGCTTATTGACGTATTGAAATATGACAACTAAGTTACGGCTGTCTCACTATTAAAGCTTAAACTCAGAAGCTGTTCGACAGGTACAAACTATTTGTTACTCAAAAGAACTAGCGTAGTTCAGGTCCCTCATATTGCTACTCACAATGGCAACCATAAATCATGTTCCCCACTTCACATTGCTACTCACAATGACAACCATAAATCAAGTCACCACTTCACATTGCTACTCACAATGACAACCATAAATCAGATGTCCACCCCACATTGCTACTCATAATGACAACCATAAATCAGATGTCCCCCCCCACATTGCTACTCACAATGACAGCCATAAATCAGATGTCCACCCCACATTGCTACTCACAATGACAACCATAAATCAGATGTCCACCCCACATTGCTACTCACAATAACAACCATAAATCAAGTCACCACTTCACATTGTGTTCATGATGGATTGTGTTGACTGGAACGAGACTTTCCCAGGCAGAGTCTGGGTAGGAGAATCCAAGAACAGATGTTGTGTCAGGCAGGGCACATGACCAGATGTTGGTGTCAGGTAAGGCAAATAACACTGATAACAGGCCAGCCAGAAATATATGACCCAATGTTGCGCAGCTGTAGGCACATGACCAGATGTTGTGCTTCAGTGTAATGACCAGATGTTGTGTCAGGCAGGGCACATGACCAGATGTTGTGTCAGCCAGGGCAGGGGGGGGGGGGGGGGTATATGGAAAAAAAGGAAGACCTAGATATTGTGTCAGGCAGGGCACATGACCATGCCGTTGTGTCAAACAAGCACAATATGGACCTAGATGTTGTGTCAGGTATGTCACATGACCAGATGTTATGTCAGGCAGGCACATGACCAGATGTTGTGTCAGCCAGGGCACATGACCAGATGTTGTGTCAGGCAGGGCACATGACCAGATGTTGTGTCAGGCAGGGCACATGAGATGTTGTGTCCAGATGTTGTGTCAGGCAGGGCAAACGAGCAGATGTTGTGTCAGGCAGGGCAAATGACCAGATGTGGGCGGAAGATTGAGTTTGAGTTTAAATAAGAATTGTAAATCGACGTACAATAGGACAAATAAAATTTCAATCCGTCACGGAATGAAAAAAAAAACATTACTGAGAAAGTCACAGAGCAAATAAATGAATGAATCCCCCAGGGAAGCATGGCCAGAGTCTTGGGATCAAAGGTCATCTTTGTTACTTCACAAATAATGGTCTTTTTGACGAGTTAAATTGTTTTGCAAAGAATGGGTAAAGTGAGTAAGAAATGTATGCGAGTACTTTTCAATTTGTTTAATGCTTATAATAGATTTAGGAAAGTACATTTAGGATTATAAATAAAATTAAGTTAAAAAAATAATAAATTAAGATCAATATATGAAAGTATTTATGTCTGGTTACTTACCAATGAATTTTTTCTCTTGAAGGATTAACTAACTATAGGCCTTCACCTTAACTATAGCCCTTCACTTTATCAATAGGCCTTAATTATCTATAGGCCTTCACCTTTTCACTCGTGACATCCGATATATATATATATATACCATCTCCTTCCCACCCCACCCCATTTGGTCTACAGATATAGCCTGTAAGGTTACATAAAAAAACAACATTTTTGGGGGGTTTTAAAACATGTAAACTCATTCCTAAGGCAAATGTTTTAAGATGTGAAAAGTTCAGTTGAGGTGTTAACGTTACGTAAATAATGAACAAAGTTTTAAGGCGGATGGTTGACATTTTCTCAACTGAACGATTTATGAACAAATTGAAATCAGAAAAAAAGCGTTTGGAATTACTTCCCTATTGTCAGCAATGAATGTAATGATGACTAGGTATGAAAACATGTGAAATTCTAATTTTGCAATGAGTACATTTTATTTAATCAATTTTATTAACCTTCGAAGCATGAATTAGAAGATTGAACTGCCCTGCTTATCTTACAGTTTATGCAAAAATATTTGCATCATAATATTTTCTTCCGAAAGCTCTCCAACGGCTATATAGGCTTATGGTTTTTACGCGATCTCTGACTTACCCATTTGAAGGAATAATACAAACTAAACATATTATAGAATGCTAGTTCGAAATGTGCATTTCTGTACATTATTTTTAGATAGAATCCATTTTTTAATCAGTGAAAATGAAATCTAAAAGCTAATAGAATAAAAAACATTTCCTATGTAGGTTTTTGGCACTCACTGTGTATTTATAGTACTATCCATAAATGCTGTTAAATATTTCACCTTAACTATAGGCCTTAGACCCTGAACCAAACCCAGAATTTTAACAAGTTTGGATTCGAAGCAGATGCCCGACTTGGCACATCATAGGCCAACAGTCAATAATGTTAGAGTTAGCCATCAGTCAGCAACGAAACTAAAATATCACTTCCTTAAATTTTGTAGAATTCGGAGTGTGTGATCTCTTTTCCTATAAATATGCTTTTTGGTTGAAATCTTTGGGCACGTGACCTAAGAAGGCCACCACTTGTCTTAGACCTTTGCCGTTAAAAACTGTCCCTACTTGTTAAAAGTGTACAAAGAAGAAGTAAAAAAAAAAGCGGAAAAATCAAATCATACCAGTTATGTTACCTGAACCACACACAGTCACAAAAAACAACCTGACATAAAATCTGTTCAATAAACATTTGAAAAAGTTTTTTTTAGATGCGATAAGTATGCCATATTGTGTAATGCCTTCAATCAGTGATTACCTTCCCCTGCACAATCTTTTGACACATCAAGTGTCTGGAGCACCAAATTGTACAAATAGTTAATCTGTCAGGGGTTTAACTGTATGGCTGTAAATGAATGTGGATACGTCCGTTTCCGGGCCACAACTCATTTATATTTTAGCGTGTATTCATTATTTTTATACATCTGGGAAAGGAAGGTAACGGAGTGCAGAAGGCGTTTTAAAACGGGGCGTTTCAGGAAGAGGGGAGGAAAAGTAAAATACAGAGTTTGAGTTTTTTTTTTTATCCGAGATTGCGCTACAAGAAAGTTGAAAGAGAAATTTTTGAATTTGGGAAGGGAATACAAACTTTGATATGCCAATAATAATATGTACAGATTACATTTATGTAGGTCACAGTCCTATTGGTTATATTGTAAACAATATCTTTTAAAGCTAATTCATAATAATCTCAGCAGTAATTGTCTAATACAGTCATCCATAATACTCTCTACATACAAATCTCTGACACAGTCATCCATAATACGCTCTACATACACATCTCTGAAACAGTCATCCATAATATACTCGACACAAACATCTCTGACACAGTCATCCATAATATACTCCACACACACATCTCTGACACAGTCATCCATAATATACTCGACAGAGACATCTCTGACACAGTCATCCATAATATACTCGACAGAGACATCTCTGACACAGTCATCCATAATACTCTCTACATACACATCTATGACACAGTCATCTATAATACACTCTACATACACATCTCTGACACAGTCATTCATAATATACTCCACACACACATCTCTAAAAAAATTTATAGTCATTCATAATACACTCTGTACATACACATCTCTGACACAGTCATCCATAATATACTCCACACACACATCTCTGACACAGTCATCCATAATATACTCCACACACACATCTCTGACACAGTCATCCATAATACACTCTACATACACATCTCTGACACAGTCATCCATAATATACTCCACACACACATCTCTGACACAGTCATTCATAATACTCTCTACATACACATCTATGACACAGTCATCCACAATAAATCCACATACACATCTCCTCTGACAGTCATTTATAACATCTCCTTATTTTTAAAGATAACCTGAGTAACTGTTATAAGTACTGAATACCACATAGAGCCCCTATTACAATGAGGACCTATTTCAAGAATGAGTTCCTTTGTAGTCTGATGCTGAGACTGTCTGTGTCAGATACTTTATTCTCCGGTCCCCATATCTCTGGAAGTCTTTGCACAGTCGTCCCCTAACCCTTTTAACCAATAACTTGTATGATCCTAAAACTGACATTCTAAAATATAACTAGCCTCAGCTTATGTCAATAAGAATGTTGATAGTCTTTTAAATTACTTACACGATGTGTCATTTATGGCTTGTGTTGGGAAGACATTGACAGACATTTTAGAAATCCACTTTTGTGGCAGTAATACATATAAACAGGTACTATGTGTATATCTTATGGGCAGAGCCCTATGTGTATATCTTATGGGCAGAGCCCTATGTGTATATCTTATGGGCAGAGCCGTTCATGTGGGGCCGAAGGCAGAGACTTAAAGGTATTAGGGGTGCCTTGAGGAAAATATACCTGGCGGGACATTTAATTTGATAGGAATATTTACAGGAGTGGGGAGGGGGTATATTGGCAGTCAGGCCCAAGTCAACGGCGCTGTAACCCCCCCCCCCCCCCGTGTTTTTATAGCTTTGAGTACATCACTATGTATGTGAAATCCATACAGTCACTTTCAGAAGTGAAAAAAACAACATATGTATCAGACGTCCTCTCTCTCTCTCTCTCTGTACACATACAGTTTTAGTGTACTGTAGTTTAACTCTCAAAGCCATCTGTCATTCTTCCATTATACATCGTCGTGCATTTATTTCAGCACATTTCCTTCCCCTGTTTTCTTTTTTTTTTCCCATGCCATCACCCCTCCCCCACCCACCCTCCCCCTCCCCCACCCACACACAAACACCTTAACATGACTTAACACTTTTTTTTTTTAGTCCAGATATAAACATTAAAGTAGTTTTGCCATGTACATGTCAAAATAGAACCAGTTTCCTAGTAGGCTTAGTGTGGCTATTGGTTTGTTCACTGAATTCACTAATCGGTCATTTGTCACGCCTGTATTCTTATCCACGCCCTATGTCAGATCGTGTAACCACCCGTGTTATATTTATATACTTGAAATACCTAAACATCAATCATCTTGCTGTACATTCATAAGTAAAAATTTCATGAGCTTATCATGTATTCATACATATCATGATCCTATCATGCACTCATACATATCATGATCCTATCATGTACTCATACATATCACGAGCCTGTCATATACTCTTAATATCATGAGCTTATCATGTACTCATACATATCATAAGCTTGTGCTATTGTACTCTCATACATATCATGAGCCTTTAATGTAGCTCATACATATCATGAGCCTGTCATGTGTACTCGTACACTATCTTACCGGCATTGTCATATATATCATACATATCACGATCCTATCATGCACTCATACATATCATGATCCTATCATGTACTCATACATATCACGAGCCTGTCATATACTCGTAATATCATGAGCTTATCATGTACTCGTACATATCATGAGCTTATCATGTACTCATACATATCATGAGCCTGTCATGTGTACTCGTAATATCATGAGCTTATCATGTACTCATACATATCATGAGCTTATTATGTACAGATACATATCATGAGCCTATCATGTACTCATACATATCATGAGCTTATCATGTACTCATACATATCATGAGCTTATCATGTACTCGTACATATCATGAGCTTATCATGTACTCATACATAACATGAGCTTATTATGTACTCAAGACATATCATGAGCCTATCATGTACTCATACATATCATTAGCTTATCATTTACGTATACATATAAAAAATCGATCTCTTGTTTCCGTACATTAGACTCCCATCCCCCCCTCCCATCACTCTCTTTTTTTTTCAAAATATTTTTATCATCCCACACGTCTTCTTATTTGTTATTCAATTTTCTTCATCCACATTCCTCAAATCTCACTCCAGTATTATATACACTCTATTTACCTCATTAATAACAATATCTCATTTATCTCACCACAGAGTGCAGATTCTCAATTTTATCCCCCCTCCCCTTATTTCTAGAACTCAGTTTTGTTCTTAATTCTATTTTCTAATGTTTTCGTTAGCTTCAAATGTCCAATATTCTTGTGTCCGTCTAATCCTCCATTCACTAAAGTACATGTAGTGGTCAGTCTGTCTAAACTTTAGGCAGCATAAATAAAAAATAAACCCAAGGCGAAGGTCAACACGATTTCAAATTTTTTTTTTTCAGACAACGGGTTTTATTATTATTTTTTGTTTTGTTATTCCCCGTTGGCTTACATCCTGAATTTTATTTCTCTTTAATTAAACAAAACCTGAAAACTTCAAATGTCGGGTGTCTGATATAGATGAATGGGTCACCTAACTATGACCACAACAGAAACCAGTAAAAAAATTGTCTTTTAATTTATAAAGGGTTAGAGTGATAGTGATAATAACAACTGTTTTTTTTCAAAGTCTATTCCATGAACATTTCAAAGGCATGTAAATGGATAGTTCGTATAGTAAAAGTTAATTCTTACTGACATAATTTCAAAAGGTATCGGCCAATAACTTATTATTTTTTTGTAAAATCATGCTCACAATGTAAGCGTCTGATACTTTAGTGTTTTTAAATGGTTGCCAGATTAAAATAAAGAAATTTCGCTCCAATCTTGTACTAGTACTAATTCTGAAATGTGGAGGCGTTCATTTTTTGGGACGGTTTACAGTCTTTTACTGTTTTGTGGTGAAGTTAACTTGCGAATAAAAATAGATCTTTGTTAAAAATATAGAAGTTTAAAAAACAATCGCCTTATTTTGACTTATTTATACAATGTTAAGAGTTAATAGTTTTATAGACAAAATAAAAAGCTCTGCTCCGTATTCTGTAAATATAATGTAAATAGAACATTTCTTTTCAAATTCTTAAATGACTTAATAATATATGTTGTAAACTTAAGTAAAACAAAACTCAATCTTAACAATCAAATCTATATTTCTTTTAGTGCCCCACTATTTAGTATAGTAACTATTTAGTGTTGTCACTAGTGTAGTCACTATTTAGTGTAGTCACCATTTAGTGTAGTCACCATTTAGTGCAGTCACCATTTAGTGTAGTCACCATTTAGTGTAGTCACTATTTAGTGTAGTCACCATTTAGTGTAGTCACCATTTAGTGTAGTCACCATTAACGTAGTCACCATTTAGTGTAGTCACCATTTAGTGTAGTCACCATTTAGTGTGGTCACCATTTAGATTAGAAGTTGCCAACCTTTTCAAGATACGAACACAATATATTAAAATGAAGTAATGTAGCTCAATGGTTCTCAGAATTTTCCCCCAAGCTACCTACCATAAGAAATGATTTGTTTATTTCGGTGCCCAATTTAAAGATAAACTGCAACAAAGAATCGGTATAAAAAGATCAATTAATTTTATTTATCTATTTTCCCTTTTACTCTGAAGAATGACGGACTTGTATATTATGTGTAGCATGTCGAGACATTGAGTTCTAATTATGCACACAAGGATTCTCCAACCAATAATTTTAAATTATTTTTAGTTCTGGTAACTTTGAGAAACAATTATCAGGGTCCTTATAAAAAAAATGCTTCTATCAGAAAAAGTTTAAAATTTACCAAAATAATATTTCTTTGAAACATGAATGCACAATATGATTATCGAATCTTCATGAGGACGGGATCAATGCTTTGAGAACCGTTAATCTAAATATCAATCTCAAGATTGATGCATTCCTTCATCAATCATTTATGATACCCACATTGTGTAGACATCACACATTTTTACTGCGTGTTGCACAAAAAATCAACCATACTCCTTCCATTGTTTAAGTACTATGCAGTTCCTAGTGTGTAGCCAAATGACTTACTTCAGACCCCAGACACACAGCTCACCTAACCCACTGGGTACAACATTGACTAGTTTGAGTTCCACTCCAGCGGTGCGGTAGAAGGAAATGAAGCTCACGGGTGACTTGGTCAACCAGATGAAACAATTTCATGATGACGTTTGTGCCAACGCGTGATTCCCCCCCCCCCCACCTTTCTTATTTCTTTTTTAAAATTTATCTATGACGCCAAGACTTTTTGTCTGTGTATGTGATTCTGGGTAGTGTGCGTGAAAATATGTGTGTGTACGCGCGCGCGAGTTCTATCGATAGGCCAATAAGCTAACAACAGGATTGTACCAACTCAAACTGATATTTTATGTTCATCGTGTGAGCGGTTAGTTCAAGTGATCAACTCCTCAACAGCAGTCTGGCTCACACGTCAGAATTCAGTAACAAACTGTTTAGCGAATAAGGCTTATAAAGATGGATGAATGAATTCATACACATATGTTCATTTTCTTACACCCATGCGCTATGGGTGTATTTTTTTTGCAAGAATATTGACATACAAAAATACACAAAATATTCTTGAATATATATATATATATATATATATATATATATATATATATATATATATACATATATATATATA
>JAGDYQ010000046.1:40547-129684 GCA_021962125.1 Bulinus truncatus | reverse complement strand
CCTTATATTACACACCTGTCGTGTGTTGTTTGACCCTTTCCATTAGTCCACCATTTATTTTGAAAATCCACTTTATCATCTTCTGCCTCATGATACTTTCTTCAATCTATTTTGACACAAATTCTAAAGGCGCCATCTGGCGAATCAATGTGTAATTAAAGAGTTCTTAATCTTTTAGTTTCAGCCGATAATTATTTCCGCGCCACTAGCCGATTTTAATGAATGCATTCAATAATGTTTCATTTTTACAGCGTTCAACTATAATGAGGCACAAAGTCTAACGTATTGATGGATAAAACTATCAGAGACCTGGAGCCTCACTGGTTCAAGAAAGTAACGAAAGACAGGCTGAACTGAATTACAAACAGATAATACATTTAAAAAAAAAAAAGAAATACCCAAATGAATTAAAAGTCATTTTATTATTTCTATAACTGTAGAGTGCTCAGAGAAAGTGATTTGTAAAAGTTTTCATCAAATCTTGTTGCAGACATAAATAGTTTATAATTACATGACATTGTCTAGCAGATATAAAGGTTTTCTTTAAATTTGCTGACATTACAGTATTTGAAAAAGTAAATTGTACCTACCACTAGAGCGGAATTGAATCAATGTACTGAGACAGTTTTCGCAAACTTTGAATGGGAATAAAGATTTTTTTAAAATGAAAAAGAAGTTTCGTACATTTTGGGAATTTTAGTGTAAATTCTAGATAACTTTGTAAACAAAAAGTTAAACTGGTTTAAATGAGACATTTCTTAAGAGTAAGAGATGTTTTTAAGTAAAATATCGTGAGTTGAATGGAACCACGCCTCATTGGTGAGTGATGTGTGAGTTGGATGGAGCCACGCCTCATTTTGTTGGATGGAACCACGCCTCATTGGTGAGTGATATGTATGTTGGATGGAATCAAGGTTCATTGGTGAGTGATATGTGTGTTGCATGGAATCACGCCTCATTGGTGAGTGATGTGTGAGTTGGATGGAGCCACGCCTCATTGGTGAGTGATATGTGTGTTGGATGGAACCACAGAGCCCCTAATTTCTAAAGTTTATTAGGGCCCAAATATTTTCAAGCGGTGGCCTACACTTTTTTCAATGTCACCTTAACTTATATACGGCATAAAGCCCCTAAATAAACTTTGCATAGCGACCCCAGATAACATTTCCCAAGGCTCTATATGACATATAATAACTACACTCACTCAATAAGTCCACCAAGTCCATACGAAGTATAACAACTACATCAACACAATATCTCCATCATAAATCTTCTACCCTTGTCACTCAGTCACTTTTTTCAATAGTAAATATATGTGGTGCGTTGGTTAAAGGGAATTCCCTATTCATCGCGCACTACCGAGGGAAAGTGATAACAATAACCATAACAAACAGTCACTCTGTGACAAGAGACCAAAACAAAAAGTATCTCCTTTGGTTAATGATACAAGGAAAGAAAAAAATAAATAAAGCCTAATTATTGGTCCGTAACAAAAAGACAGAAAGTTAGCACTGCTAAGGAAACAACTTCCCATGTGTTGTACCGGGTCCTGGGGTTATGTTTTCATGACTGCTTCCTTAAATGGCTCCCACACCACAAAGGCCCAAATCTCATTTCAATAATTCACTTTGGTTACTGGCTGAGGGCATGAATACCGATAGAGTCCAAGGACTGGCCGTTGGTACTGAGGTCACAGTAGGATCACAAGATTCTTTTTTTTTTTATTTTCATGACCACGAGATTTCTAATTTTAAGACCAGAAGATTTGTTTTTATTTTCAAGAAGACCACGAGATTTCTAATTTTAAGACCAGAAGATTTGTTTTTTTCCTAAGGACATTTTTTATTCATACAGAATAAAGAACATTTGGTGTAAATATCGAAACGTTTCTTTTTTTTTTAAATTGTGTATAGGTCCTACACTGTTCATCAACGACATCTCTAAATAATTGTACTGATTGGGTGGGGGGGGAGCTCTTTAATGCAAACATACACACATGCATACACAACAAAAACATATAAATAAATACATAGATGCATACATACAAAGACATGCATACACATACATACATACACACATACGTACACATACATACATACACACATATGCATACACACACATACATACACACACATACATGCACACAGGCACAAACATATACACACACACCTTCATACATACATACAAGTAATAATTATGTTATCATAATAAATATCATTTTACGACAATCTCCGCTAATACAATGAACACAACTTAATTTAATCAAAGTGTTGTTCATCAATATCTAATGATTATAACGGTTGATGTTATATTTTTATTTTTGTTTTCCATTTCTGTGAAATTACGTAATGTTGTTGTTTTTTAGCAAAGGAAAATAAAACATATGTATAAAAGACTTTATATATATATATATATATATATATATATATATATATATATATATATATGCCTCTATAGCCTTTTCAGATTACTTATTTGAAAACTAACACTGTTTTAGGAATTAATAATAATATAAATTTAGAAACCAACTTTTTCCTCTCTCTACGTGATAAATATACAAACATAAAATAATAAAAAAAAAATCATTTCTTATTAAGACAAAATTAACGACCTTTTTTCTAGCTCCCTATCTAATTTCTAATTTTCCTCCAAAAATTCAGATGGAACAAAGGGGAGCAAATTTCCTTTCCCTATTTAGAGATCAGAGAAATATTTCCGGTGTAGAAAATATAAGAAGTAAAGAGTGTAACCAGGAGTACTAGCGTGGTCACGTGGTGTAGTAATGACATCCTTGTAACAACTCTCCCCCATACTCCCCCCCCCCCCCGCTTCCAGAAATCCCCTGGACTATAGACAACCTGGGACAACCCAAGTATCACCAGGGTGAGTAGTACAAGAGCGTACAGCTGAAATATTGTCAACATGAGAGAGAAAGAGAGATTGGGGTAGGGGTAGGGGTGAGGGGTGGGTGGGGGGCGAGTCACTTCAGTATCAATGTGAAGGACTCAAAGTCAATGAACGGATGGGGAAAGGGGCGAGTCACTCCCGATGTCAATGTGGTGAGAGACTCAAATTCAATTTTCTCCCCCTGCGCAGACCCAGCGGGACAGTCGGGTCTTTATTGCTGGATCCAACGGAAATAAGTTGTGAGGTCGTAAAGTAGCCAATGACATTCGCTCACCATGGATCTGTCGGAAAGTGTCTAAATGTCCAGCTAGTGGTACTGGAGATATCTGCATGTGTGTGTGTGTTTGTGTAAAGTAAAAATGTACCTTGTGTTTAGCCTGGTCTAAATCGCAGTAAATCTATCTTGACCCGTATATCACCTAATCGGTCTATGTTGCGCCATGTATGACCTAGTCTATCTCTGTTGGTACATGTATGACCAAGTCAAACTCTGTTGGTCCATGTATGACCAAGTCAAACTCTGTTGGTCCATGTATGACCAAGTCAAACTCTGTTGGTCCATGTATGACCAAGTCAAACTCTGTTGGTCAATGTATGACCAAGTCAAACTATGTTGATCCATGCAGGACCAAGTCAAACTCTGGTGGTCCATGTATGACCAAGTCAAACTCTGTTGGTCCATGTATGACCAAGTCAAACTCGGTTGGTCCATGTGTGACCAAGTCTATCTCTATTTGCTCATGTGTGACCAGGTGTATCTCTGTTTTCCATGTGTGACCAAGTCTCGCTCTGTTCGTCAATGTATCGCTGATTATATCTCTGTTGATGCGTGTTTTTTCTGCGATGGTCTTTGTAATAATGGGTGGATCTTTATCTTTGCTGGTCTGTTTCATTGTAGCAGTTCGAAACATGCAGCAGTGTCTTATTGTTTAGTTACATGCATACTATCTAAATTTTTTTCCGCTAACCAACTAGCGATGAGTATAAAAAATAAGAGTGTACATCACTTATGACAATAATGATGAAATAGTTGTATAGTGTACACTACTTATGACTATAATGATGAAATAGTTGTATTGCAGCTCTTGGAAGAGTTGTTATATACCGCTCCCATTGAGCCAGTTTTTCTATTGTTCATGAATTAAGTCTCGAAAATTTCATACATTGACCGCAGTGAGGCTCTGATAATTTCATACATTGACCGCAGTGAGGCTCTGATAATTTGATACATTGACCGCAGTGAGGCTCTGATAATTTGATACCTTGACCGCAGTGAGGCTCTGATAATTTGATACATTGACCGCAGTGAGGCTCTAATAATTTGATACATTGACCGCAGTGAGGCTCTGATAATTTGATACATTGACCGCAGTGAGGCTCTGATAATTTCATACATTGACCGCAGTGAGGCTCTGATAATTTCATACATTGACCGCAGTGAGGCTCTGATTTTTACTTTAAATACAAATACACAGGGCGACTCACTTTGACCCCAGTGTGTGGGGTCACTAGATACCCTGGCCCACATGTCTGGCTGGGTTTCAATCTGGCTGGGCCACCGTCTGGCTGGGCTACATGTCTGGCTGGGCCACAATCTGGCTGGGCCACCGTCTGGCTGGGCCACAGTAGGGCTGGGCTACATGTCTGGCTGGGCCACAATCTGGCTGGGCCACCGTCTGGCTGGGCCACAGTCTGGCTGGGCCACAATCTGGCTGGAACACCGTCTAGCTGGGCCACAGTATGGCTGGGCCACATGTCTGGCTGGGCCACAATCTGGCTGGGCCACCGTCTGGCTGGGCCACAATATGGCTGGGCCACCGTCTGGCTGGGCCACAGTCTGGCTGGGCTACATGTCTGGCTGGCCACAATCTGGCTGGGCCACAGTCTGGCTGGGCTACATGTCTGGCTGGGCCACAATCTGGCTGGGCCACAGTCTAGCTGGGCTACATGTCTGGCTGGGCCATAATCTGGCTGGGCCGCCGTCTGGCTGGGCCACAGTCTGGCCGGGCTACATGTCTGGCTGGGCCACAATTTCGCTGGGCCACCGTCTGGCTGGGCTTTAGTATGGCTGGGCTATAGTATGGCTGGGCTGCAGTATGGCTGGGTTACAGTATGGCATGACCACAGTATGGCTGGACCACAGTATGGCTGGGCAACAGTATGGCATGACCACAGTATGGCTGGACCATAGTATGGCTGGACCTTAGTATGGGTGGAACATAGTATTGCTGGACAACAGTATGGCATGACCAAAGTATGGCTGGACCATAGTATGTCTGGACCTTAGTATGGCAGGAACATAGTATTGCTGGACAACAGTATGGCATGACCACAGTATGGCTGGACCCTAGTATGGCTGGACCTTAGTATGACTAGACTACAGTATGGCCGGACAACAGTAAACAGTTAAAATCTACTTCATGCTCTCCCATAGTCCCGGTGTCTTCTTACTTTAGTCAATTAACTAACAGTGAAAGGATGAATGATTTCACTACATTAACCAAAATAAATGTCTGTATTATCCATGCATATCACTGTATATTATAACCAACAGTAAAATTATACACTTATAAGAAACATTGACATGTATCTTTCAAGACTCCTATGAATAATTTCCCGCTGTACAATTTCAAATTAAACTTTCCTTTTTTTTTTTATTCCAACAGACGACCGGATGTAATCCCCAATAGACGACCGGATGTAATCCCCAATAGACGACCGGATGTAATCCCCAATAGACGACCCAGCCTAATTCACAATGGACCTCTCTATTTAGCTCCTAAAAAAGACGAGCCTTCTTTTTTATATACTAAATCCTAATGGAAATAAAGAATTGGCGAGTACCCAGGAGATTCCACATCACGACTCACGGTACCAGAGACTTATGTCGGCCATCACGTACAGTGACAATACCCATAGAAAATAAAATACATAGCAACAGAAAAGAAAAAAAAGTAATTTAAATATTTTTAAACCAGGGAGATGTTTATTGGTGGTAGAGAACTGTACAATGTGAACTCTGCTGTAGGTATGTGGTGGATGGTCAAACTGGTGGGGGACTGAACAATGAGATCACTGTTGGTCAGTGGTGGATGGTCAAACTGGTGGGAAACTTAACAATGAGATCACTGCAGGTCAGTGGTGGATGGTCAAACCGGTGGAGGACTTAACAATGAGATCGCTGCAGGTCAGTGGTGGATGGTCAAACCGGTGGGGGACTTAACAATGAGATCGCTTCAGGTCAGTGGTGGATGGTCAAACCGGTGGGGGACTGAACAATGAGATCGCTTCAGGTCAGTGGTGGATGGTCAAACCGGTGTGGGGCTTAACAATGAGATCACTGCAGGTCAGTGATGGATGGTCAAACCGGTGTGGGGCTTAACAATGAGATCGCTGCAGGTCAGTGGTGGATGGTCAAACCGGTGTGGGGCTTAACAATGAGATCACTGCAGGTCAGTGGTGGATGGTCAAACCGGTGTGGGGCTTAACAATGAGATCACTGCAGGTCAGTGGTGGATGGTCAAACGGTTGGGGGTGGGCTGATCCATGGGATCGCTGTGGTGGGTCTGTGGAAGGTCAATTTATTTTTTACGGTAATTCAGATTAAAATATTTAGCCGCATTTCTTTTTGATGTAGAACTTAAAACTACTCCAACGGGTGATATAAAATTACAAAATAAATAAGGAATCAAACATGCAGACACATTTGTAGGGGAAAAAAAGAGCAAGCCAGGCAGGTGAACAGGCGGACATTCAGATAAACAGACAGGCATGAAAATATAGAGGTAGAATTACAGACAGTGTGTGTAACAAGACACAGGTAGGCAGACTAGAAGGCGAAAAGTCAGACTGACCGACAAATACATATTAAATGCAATATATATATATATATATATATATATATACATATATATATAATAACATTGAGAATGTTTATAGAATATTGAAAATATTGCAGAACAGATTTCTAGTTCGTAGAATATTAAAGAAGACGTAATAAATTCTTTGAAACAGTATGAGAGAAAATTGTTATGAAAAACTTAATATTCAAATTTAAATGTACAAAGAAGCATTTACAATGTTAAGTCTCAGATGGCTATAGCTTGGAAAAAAAATTAGACAATTACAGAAAATAGATAGAAGTGTGATAAATGTGTATGTTATGTAATTATAGAAGTGTGATAAATCTGTGTGTTATGTAATTATAGAAGTGTGATAAATGTGTATGTTAAGTAATAATAGACGTGTGATAAATGTGTATGTTAAGGAATTATAGAAATGTGATAAATCTGTATGTTATGTAATGGTTTGTAAATATTTCTTTAACCCCGATTAATCACGTGTGTGTGTGTGTGTGTGTGTGTGTTTGTGTGTGTGTGTCCGTTTGTGAGTAGGAGCCATCGAACAGTCTATTGGAATATTTTTGTGTGATGAGTTAAACTGTTTTTGGGCTGAATATGTAAATGTTCAATTTACTGTTTAAAGAGAAGTTTATTGTTGTGAGTTTAGCGTATTGTAACTATTTGAAACACGATTAGTGTTCACCATAGAGTTCATTGCTTACTGTGCCATGTAGTTGTCACTTAGATGACGTACATCTCATTATCAAATGTGAAGCTCATGTACTGTTTAGTGCTTATTTAAATATGTTTAATTTTTTGCATAAGGTGTATTGATCTGTGTAATGTTTAGTTTTTTTGCATAAGGTGTATTGATCTGTGTAATGTTTGGCTTGCTTTGTAATGTTTTATCACTTTGTAATTTTCATCCCCATCATCTTTACCCGATATGGACATTGGGGTGGGGGGGGGACGAATGGACACATCGACAGACATATTTCTCCCCAGTTGCCTATTCATTATTAGCCCTGTTCATTCTTTTTTCTTCTAACATTAGTCTCAATGGCTAGTTTTTGTATGTGTACAAGGTTTAGTACTGTAAGTAATTTTAAATCTCTTTGTATTATTAGGTTTTATTACTTTATATATATATATATATATATATATATATATATATATATATTGTTTAGCTCTTTGCGTATTGTTTACTGCTGTGTTCAGTACTCTCTCTCTCTCTCTCTCTCTCTCTCTCTCTCTCTCTCTCTATCTATCTATCTATCTATCTATCTCTCTCTCTCTAGTGGTCAACATAATGTTTGATGACCCATCATCTTTTTCAGACATCGGCATAAATGGATGCTAAATAAAAGTACAGACTACTATTCCGATCAGGTTTCAAAAATCAATAGTATCGACCCAGACAAAGAATAGCCAGTAACAATCGAGTTAACAAGAAAAACAATTAGATGGATTCAACTGAATCTGTCAACAGCTCTCTGACAATATCGTCAGATGACAACCACAGTTAACAACACTGTTTGTAATTATGTTATCCACTTTCTGATATTCAGAGACAGAAAAAAAATTGGATAATGTTCAAACTTTTTGAGCTCCCGAAATAAATATCCATATTCTGGCGGGGAGGGGGGGGAGGGCACTGAAGGTGTTAAATTAAGAAAAAAATTCTTGAACTCTTCTGTTGTTGCCTTGATCTTGGACGTTCAGCAAATATTTTAATAATATATAACAAATTACCGTGGATACTAGCGTATAAGTCGAAAAATATATGCCGTAAAATTCACTGAAAAATACAGGGTCGACTTATCCGCGGGCCATACAATATTTCATAGAATTATGGTGACAACATTTGTACACTCAACACTGCAAGGCAACGCGGGCAATGGCGGAAACCGGAAACAGGCTCAATATTCATTTGACGCAGCGTTTACAAGCTCTTTATTAGATTTTGCATACCCACAGCATATCTAATTTTCTAAGAGCATCTAGACTTCTAATCTAGTTGAGGCGAAGTGGCTGGATAGTTTAGTTGGTAGAGTGGCTGGATAGATCAGCTGGTAGAGTGGCTGGATAGTTCAGTTGGTAGAGTGACTGGATAGTTCAGTTGGTAGAGTGGCTGGATAGTTCAGTTTGTAGAGTGGCTGGATAGTTCAGTTTGTAGAGTGGCTGGATAGTTCAGTTGGTAGAGTGGCTGGATAGTTCAGTTGGTAGAGTGGCTGGATAGTTCAGTTGGTAGAGTGGCTGGATAGTTCAGTTGGTAGAGTGGCTGGATAGTTCAGTTGGTAGAGTGGCTGGATAGTTTAGTTGGTAGAGTGGCTGGATAGTTCAGTTGGTAGAGTGGCTGGATAGTTCAGTTGGTAGAGTGGCTGGATAGTTCAGTTGGTAGAGTGGCTGGATAGTTCAGTTGGTAGAGTGGCTGGATAGTTCAGTTGGTAGAATGGCTGGATAGTTCAGTTGGTAGAGTGGCTGGATAGTTCAGTTGGTAGAATGGCTGGATAGTTCAGTTGGTAGAGTGGCTGGATAGTTCAGTTGGTAGAGTGGCTGGATAGTTTAGTTGGTAGAGTGGCTGGATAGTTCAGTTGGTAGAGTGGCTGGATAGTTCAGTTGGTAGAGCGGCTGGATAGTTCAGTTGGTAGAGTGGCTGGATAGTTCAGTTGGTAGAGTGGCTGGATAGTTCAGTTGGTAGAATGGCTGGATAGTTCAGTTGGTAGAGTGGCTGGATAGTTCAGTTGGTAGAATGGCTGGATAGTTCAGTTGGTAGAGTGGCTGGATAGTTCAGTTGGTAGAGTGGCTGGATAGTTTAGCTGGTAGAATGGCTGGATAGTTCAGCTGATAGAGTGGCTGGATAGTTCAGCTGGTAGAGTGGCTGGATAGTTCAGTTGGTAGAGTGACTGTATAGTTCAGTTGGTAGAATGGCTGGAAAGATCAGTTGGTAGAGTGGCTGGATAGTTCAGTTGGTAAAGTGCTTGCAATGCAATCGTGAGGTTTGGAATCCAGTCACCCCGTGTTTATCGGTTGGTGCTTAGTGCAAGATGATAAAGCGTGTTAACAGCTGCCAATTTAAATGAAATTATGGTAAAGTCCAGCGGTATAATTATAAAATTTAAAGAATATGATAGTTGTCAAGTTTTACCCTCGACTTATGCTCGGGTCATAACAAATTTCGTAATTTTCGACTTGAAAATACTCTCGACTTATCTGTGACATCGACTTATACGCGAGTATCTCAGGTAGTCAATGATATAAAGCTTTTAGTATTTTATCTTAATAATAAAAATATATAATATTTGATACATTTAGGGTAAGATTAAGTTGTACCATGACAGTAAAATTATGCACAATTTTATAGATAATTATATGCATAATAAAAGTGACAGCCCTTTGCATAAAGATAGAGACGTTTATAGAAACAATCATTTATACAATCACAAAGACAAATTGCACAATCATGTGTAATAACATAGAGATAAACACAGAAAAGAAAAACTTATTATGTGTACACGATCATATAGTGTTGTTTTAGTCCCAGGTCATATTTTAGTTTAAGTTTTTATTTCGTTTTTTCTGTAATAATTTTAGTTTTCGTCTAGTTTTAGTCTTGCTGCTAATTTTAATTTTTAGTTTTAGTTCTCGTTGACGAAAAGTCAACATTTTCGTTAACGAAGGTTTTAGTTTTAGTTTTCGTGAACGAAAGCAACACTATATTTTAGTTTCAGTTTTTATTTCGTTTTTTCTGTAATAATTTCAGTTTTCGTCTAGTTTTAGTCTTGCTGCTAATTTTAGTTTTAGTTTTAGTTCTCGTTGACGAAAAGTCAACATTTTCGTCAACGAAGGTTTTAGTTTTAGTTTTCGTCAACGAAAACAACACTACGATCATAGAGACAGACATTTAATAGAAATATTCAGAAATCAAAGATACATTCATATATACTATTAAATGCACTTACACAATCATTGACATAACCGTATGCACATCAACGCTACAGTAAACACAACTACTATTATCTGCATAGCCAATTAATCACATAGTATATCGTTAAAAGTGTCATATATTAATTATATTATCATAGGTAGTAAATCTCACTTTCAGACATCGCATGGCAATAATAAGAATAAAAATTCTTCTTTCAACAGTCTACATAAAAAAATCAGACGTCACAGCATTTACCCCCAAAATCTGAGTGAAATTAAACATTAGTTTTTGCGTGTATAAACATATTTTAATATTTAATTTTTACTTTAGACAAAGTGTATTAAAAGTTATTTTTTTTTGTACTTATTACAGCATGTATATGTTTTTGTTTATTTCTGTATGCATCCCTCGCTAATATAAATGGTACTCACACATATGTGTTTTATGGGCACATTCGATCAGTCAAACATTTAGAGATATTTTATCACTTTTAGATCAGTGGTGCCCAAATTTGTTTCCCGTGCCGCCTCGTTTTCAAAGAAAAATGCACTCAACGCCCCCCTCCCCCGTTCCATTATCACTCACACACACACACAAAAGCCTTTTACAGGCAAGACAGGCAAGAAGTTAGATACAAACTGATGCGTTCTAGTGAGTAGGGAAATAGAACTCTTGGACCACACAATGGTAAGGGGCTCCCTCTCTTGTTAAGAGTCTTTTTTTTAACTTAACCCATTTTTTTTTTACAGATCGAATTTTCCGAACAATATTTCTACACAAGAAACAGCCAAATGTACCTTTGACTTGGTCCTCTAAACCAGTGCTTCTCAAACTTTTTGAAGTCACGGCCCCCTTGGAACGCCAATCAATATGTCGCGGCCCCCCTACTTTTTTTTTTGGTTTAGATTGCTTAAATTTCCACGCCAGCCCTCCGGACAGTCCACGGCCCCCTAGGGGGCAGCGGCCCACCACTTTGAGAAGCACTGCTCTAAACAGCCAAATGTACCTTTGACTTGGTCCTCTAAACAGCCAAACGTACCTTTGACTTGGTCCTCTAAACAGCCAAACGTACCTTTAACTTGGTCCTCTAAACAGCCAAACGTACCTTTGACTTGGTCCTCTAAACAGCCAAATGTACCTTTGACTTGGTCCTCTAAACAGCCAAACGTACCTTTGACTTGGTCCTCGAAACAGCCAAACGTACCTTTGACTTGGTCCTCTAAACAGCCAAATGTACCTTTGACTTAGTCCTCGAAACAGCCAAACGTACCTTTGACTTGGTCTTCGAAACAGCCAAATGTACCTTTGACTTGGTCCTCTAAACAGCCAAATGTACCTATGATCCACACATATACATTGCCTTTGACTCGCAAGAAAAGTAAAAAATGGCTCTGAAAACATGTACAACTGTCTGTAGTAGCTTCTTACCCATTGGATTGAGGGGGGACTATTCTTCAGTAAATTGGACTCCTAAATATGGCTGAAAGAGATTTTCGTCCCATGATAATCTATTAGACTTTTAGCGATTTACTATATGATTAATTAGAGACTGGCAACTGGGACAACTGTGAAGGAACCCAGATAGATAGATAGATAGATAGATAGATAGATAGATAGATAGATAGATAGATAGATAGATAGATAGATAGATAAATAGATAGATAGATAGATAGATAGATAGATAGATAGATAGATAGATAGATAGATAGATAGATAGATAGATAGATAGATAGATAGATAGATAGATAGATAGATAGATAGATAGTCATTACCTAACATCTCTACATTCAATCGCCACAGGATGGCATCTAAGGTTAGGGTTACAATCCAGATTAGTATGTGTAGATTACTGGTTCAAATCCCAGCGTGTCCAGTCAACTATCAATGGCTGCGTGTTGAGAATGAAAGATAATAGAACCTATCATTCAGGCCGGACACTGACCTCGTGGGACAAGGCTACAGTCCCATGGTGTTTCAGGACATTCACTCAGAAGCTGATCTACCAGTCTACTAATAAATGATAACCATTGAACTTATAAATCAATAATTGACTCAGAAATTGATTTCAATTTAAACCACAATTTCAATGATCTATGGCGAACAATGAACTATTATTAATAATTGATTCATCTGCTTGGAAAATAGGATCGATATTATTTGAACCAATGCGCTGACATACTTATTTCACGTCTGAATCCTTGCTATTTTTTAAAGTTTATAACAAAAGAAGTAAATTTAGCTTAAAATTGTACATAGGAGGTTGGCAGGTCTAAAGTATATGTTGTCAACTGTAAATCAATAAATCGATGAGTAAAACCAATCAACAAAGTCATTTGAAAGTCAGAGAGAGAAACGTTCTCATCATTTATTGAAACCGGAAATGTCAAAAGGGAAGAAAGTCTGAAACACATTTTTTTTTTTAATGTGAAGAAATATGTGTTTCCTTCTAGGTGTTTGAGTGCAATTTAAGACTGTTTAAAACATTGTAACTGTAGAGAGGTTTGTCTTTTTAAAACATGTTAACGGTACACAACTCTGTGTAAAGTAGTATTAATTTTTTTAAATTTTTGATATAATGGACGATTTTGATTCAATCTGTAAAAAAGAAAAGGGGGAAACATTTTATTTTTGTTTATAAAGTTCGACCACTTGCAGCTGACTGCACTCGTTAAGTTTGGCTATGAGAATCAATCTACCAGACACAAAACACGGAAATATTTTTGTTATTACATTAAACGGTAAATAATCTTATACTCCACTGTAATGTTGTACAAGACATGCAAATCTTGAGATTTATTTCCGTTGTCAACTAAATTCAGGAGTTAGTTCAAATGGACCACTTGATTTGTCCTTTTTTATTCCTAGTGTAATACTTTTATGAGTGTGTAATTACGGGTGTAAGTCTTTAAATTAAAAAAAAAATAATCAGGACTATAAAATTCATTGATACTTTAAGCTATTTATATCCTTTTGTACATTTTCTACAGCGGACATTTAACATTTTCAATCGGACCACTATCTTAGTGCGTACTTTTAAAACGTCATCTAAGTGTTTAGTCCATTGTTGCTTCTTGCTATACGTTATACATGCCAGGTAATATGTGTTTTTTTTTTCAAAAGCAGGCTTAATTAAATAAAAGTATTGTTTCAGACAATGGAGACTAAATCAATCACCATCACTCACTATAAACTAAAATTTTAATACACAGTTAATATTACCTAGCCTAAACTTTTAATTCAATCACAGCGAATCAGATTATTCCATGAGACTTGAACAAACATTACAAAAATTATAAACCAGTGTTGATTAAGAAATGGGATTCACATACTACATAATGTGTCATAGATCGCTTACACTTACATGTGGTTTCTTTTTTCACATAATTACAAATGTAATCATTAAACATTAGCATCCTTCAAATGCCTTCACAAATATGATGTGTAAAACTAAACAAGCCAGTGATGACATGAAATTAATTTCAAGTCTAATGACCTCTTTAAAATGCCAGTTTCTTACTAAAATGTACACACCGCGCTAACCTGTGAGTACCACACACTAAGTAAGTGTATGTAAACTAAAGCCAATGACCATTGTTTAAAAAAGCAACAACACATACACACATGGGCGTATTCATGGGGGGGGCAAGGGGGGAGGCATTTGCCCCTCCCCTACATTTTGAAAAAAATGTCATAAAGTTGTTATTTGCCCCCTCCCCTACATTTTGAAAAAAATGTCATAAAGTTGTTATTTGCCCCCTCCCCTACATTTTGAAAAAAATGTCATAAAGTTGTTATTTGCCCCCTCCCCTACATTTTGAAAAAATGTCATAAAGTTGTTATTTGCCCCCTCCCCTACATTTTGAAAAAATGTCATAAAGTTGTTATTTGCCCCCCCCCCCTGGAAAATTTTTGCCCCCCCCCCGGAAAAATTCCTAGCGACACCCATGCATACACATGGAATGTTTCAACACCGTGGTGATGGAGTATGACGTCAACAAAATTATTCAAGTCACCCTTTATTATTATTATTCTTCAGACTAATTGCCTTCCTTCCTGTGAGCGAGTTGATAGCATTGAGAGGCTGAGGAGCTTGGATCAACGCCCAGTAATGGACTAACCTCGCCCATCAAGTCTCAACTAGCATTTCCTATCTTCGCAGAGCATTGTGGGTGAAGCGGGGGGGGCGTAATTACGTACTTCCTTCTTGGCTGAGGTCAATACAACTGAAAGAAACCGGAAGTCTCTTGATACACTGTACTAGCTGGCAAATTACAACTATTCAACTTCAGGCCAGATTTTTTTTTATGATGGCGGGTACATGTCAGAGGGTGTGTTTGTGTTGGGTGGGGGGGTGAGGGGGAAGGGGGTTGGAGGGAGATTTAATCCAAGAGGTGTTAACATCAACAATAAACACAATGTACGGATGTGTCCGTGTTGGAAAGGAGAGGGGAGGGGAGGGTGTTTTTTCTCAGAATCAATTTGCCCTGTCAGATAAGATGTGATACATGTTACGACACCGGGTGATTGATGAGATATCAGACGTGACGTGAAATTTAGAGGGGAATGGTGCGGCGGCATTGGAGATGAGAAAATGTGAAGTTTTAATATGAAAACATGCACACATCTTACCATCAGGATGTTCCCTATATATTCTCATGAATCTTGTCTTGTCTGTTTCATTACCTGAACCGTGTACATTTGAGTTATGAATGGTTAACGGTTAATTTTGATTCATTTTAATTTCTTTGTTTTGTCTTATTTGTGATTGGCCATGTGTTGAAAATGATTAAATTGACCGACATTTAGATAACGTAGTTTTAAAATGACTGATTTAATTTGGTTTTAATGGAAAGTGTGGTGTAATATCAGTGTACTACTGGGTGATATGTTTATGAAATCAGTGTATTACTGGGGGAATGTGTTTATAAAATGAGTGATAATACTGTCTGATCTACTGTGATATCAGTGGTAATAATACTGTCTTATCTAATGTATTATCACTGGTAATACTGTATGATCTAGTGTGATATCAGTGGTAATAATACTGTCTTATCTAATGTGATATCAGTGGTAATAATGGTTGATCTAATGTGATATCAGTGGTAATAATAATGTCTTATCTAATGTGATATCAGTGGTAATATTGTATGATCTAGTGTGATATCAGTGGTAATAATACTGTCTTATCTAATGTGATATCAGTGGTAATAATGGTTGATCTAATGTGATATCAGTGGTAATAATACTGTCTTATCTAATGTGATATCAGTGGTAATAATGGTTGATCTAATGTGATATCAGTGTTAATAATACTATCTTATCTAATGTGATATCAGTGGTAATACTGTATGATCTAGTGTGATATCAGTGGTAATAATACTGTCTTATCTAATGTGATATCAGTGGTAATACTGTCTTATCTAGTGTGATATCAGTGGTAATAATGTTTGATCTAATGTGATATCAGTGGTAATAATACTGTCTTATCTAATGTGTTATCAGTGGTAATACTGTCTGATCTAATGTGATATCAGTGGTAATACTGTCTTATCTAATGTGATATCAGTGGTAATACTGTCTGATCTAATGTGATATCAGTGGTAATACTGTCTGATCTAATGTGATATCAGTGGTAATACTGTCTGATCTAATGTGATATCAGTGGTAATACTGTCTTATCTAATGTGATATCAGTGGTAATACTGTCTGATCTAATGAGATATCAGTGGTAATACTGTCTGATCTAATGTGATATCGGTGGTAATACTGTCTGATCTAATGTGATATCGGTGGTAATACTGTCTGATCTAATGTGATATCAGTGGTAATACTGTCTGATCTAGTGTGATATCCGTGGTAATACTGTCTGAGCTAGTGTGATATCAGTGGTAATACTGTCTGATCTAGTGTGATATCAGTGGTAATACTGTCTGATCTAGTGTGATATCAGTGGTAATACTGTCTGATCTAATATGATATCAGTGGTAATACTGTCTGATCTAATGTGATATCAGTGGTAATACTGTCTGATCTAGTGTGATATCAGTGGTAATACTGTCTGATCTAATGTGATATCAGTGGTAATACTGTCTGATCTAGTGTGATATCAGTGGTAATACTGTCTGATCTAATGTGATATCAGTGGTAATACTGTCTGATCTAATGTGATATCGGTGGTAATACTGTCTGATCTAATGTGATATCGGTCGTAATACTGTCTTATCTAATGTGATATCAGTGGTAATACTGTCTGATCTAATGTGATATCAGTGGTAATACTGTCTGATCTAATGTGATATCGGTGGTAATACTGTCTGATCTAATGAGATATCAGTGGTAATACTGTCTGATCTAATGAGATATCAGAGGTAATACTGTATGATCTAGTGTGATATCAGTGGTAATACTGTCTTATCTAATGTGATATCAGTGGTAATAATGGTTGATCTAATGTGATATCAGTGTTAATAATACTATCTTATCTAATGTGATATCAGTGGTAATACTGTATGATCTAGTGTGATATCAGTGGTAATAATACTGTCTTATCTAATGTGATATCAGTGGTAATAATGGTTGATCTAATGTGATATCAGTGGTAATAATAATGTCTTATCTAATGTGATATCAGTGGTAATATTGTATGATCTAGTGTGATATCAGTGGTAATAATAATGTCTTATCTAATGTGATATCAGTGGTAATATTGTATGATCTAGTGTGATATCAGTGGTAATAAAACTGTCTTATCTAATGTGATATCAGTGGTAATAATGGTTGATCTAATGTGATATCAGTGGTAATAATAATGTCTTATCTAATGTGATATCAGTGGTAATATTGTATGATCTAGTGTGATGTCAGTGGTAATAATACTGTCTGATCTAATGTGATATCAGTGGTAATACTGTCTTATCTAGTGTGATATCAGTGGTAATAATAATGTCTTTTCTAATGTGATATCAGTGGTAATATTGTATGATCTAGTGTGATATCAGTGGTAATAAAACTGTCTTATCTAATGTGATATCAGTGGTAATACTGTCTCATCTAGTGTGATATCAGTGGTAATAATGTTTGATCTAATGTGATATCAGTGGTAATAATACTGTCTTATTTAATGTGTTATCAGTGGTAATACTGTCTTATCTAATGTGATATCAGTGGTAATACTGTCTTATCTAGTGTGATATCAGTGGTAATACTGTCTGATCTAATGTGATATCAGTGGTAATACTGTCTGATCTAATGTGATATCAGTGGTAATACTGTCTTATCTAGTGTGATATCAGTGGTAATACTGTCTGATCTAATGAGATATCAGTGGTAATACTGTCTGATCTAATGTGATATCGGTGGTAATACTGTCTGATCTAATGTGATATCGGTGGTAATACTGTCTGATCTAATTTGATATCAGTGGTAATACTGTCTGATCTAGTGTGATATCCGTGGTAATACTGTCTGAGCTAGTGTGATATCAGTGGTAATACTGTCTGATCTAGTGTGATATCAGTGGTAATACTGTCTGATCTAGTGTGATATCAGTGGTAATACTGTCTGAACTAGTGTGATATCAGTGGTAATACTGTCTGATCTAATGTGATATCAGTGGTAATACTGTCTGATCTAATGAGATATCAGTGGTAATACTGTCTGATCTAGTGTGATATCAGTAGTAATACTGTCTGATCTAATGTGATATCAGTGGTAATACTGTCTGATCTAGTGTGATATCAGTGGTAATACTGTCTGATCTAATGTGATATCAGTGGTAATACTGTCTGATCTAGTGTGATATCGATGGTAATACTGTCTGATCTAATGTGATATCAGTGGTAATACTGTCTGATCTAGTGTGATATCAGTGGTAATACTGTCTGATCTAGTGTGATATCAGTAGTAATACTGTCTGATCTAATGTGATATCAGTGGTAATACTGTCTGATCTAGTATGATATCGGTGGTAATACTGTCTGATCTAATGTGATATCGGTGGTAATACTGTCTGATCTAATGAGATATCAGTGGTAATACTGTCTGATCTAGTGTGATATCAGTGGTAATACTGTCTGATCTAGTGTGATATCAGTGGTAATACTGTCTGATCTAATGTGATATCAGTGGTAATACTGTCTGATCTAATGAGATATCAGTGGTAATACTGTCTGATCTAATGTGATATCGGTGGTAATACTGTCTGATCTAATGTGATATCGGTGGTAATACTGTCTTATCTAATGTGATATCAGTGGTAATACTGTCTGATCTAATGTGATATCAGTGGTAATACTGTCTGATCTAATGTGATATCAGTGGTAATACTGTCTGATCTAATGTGATATCGGTGGTAATACTGTCTTATCTAATGTGATATCGGTGGTAATACTGTCTTATCTAATGTGATATCAGTGGTAATACTGTCTGATCTAATGTGATATCAGTGGTAATACTGTCTGATCTAATGTGATATCGGTGGTAATACTGTCTGATCTAATGAGATATCAGTGGTAATACTGTCTGATCTAATGAGATATCAGTGGTAATACTGTCTGATCTAATGTGATATCAGTGGTAATACTGTCTGATCTAATGAGATATCCGTGGTAATACTGTCTGATCTAATGTGATATCGGTGGTAATACTGTCTTATCTAATGTGATATCGGTGGTAATACTGTCTTATCTAATGTGATATCGGTGGTAATACTGTCTGATCTAATGTGATATCAGTGGTAATACTGTCTGATCTAATGTGATATCGGTGGTAATACTGTCTGATCTAATGTGATATCGGTGGTAATACTGTCTGATCTAGTGTGATATCAGTGGTAATACTGTCTGATCTAGTGTGATATCGGTGGTAATACTGTCTGATCTAATGTGATATCGGTGGTAATACTGTCTGATCTAATGTGATATCAGTGGTAATACTGTCTGATCTAATGTGATATCAGTGGTAATACTGTCTGATCTAATGTGATATCAGTGGTAATACTGTCTGATCTAGTGTGATATCGGTGGTAATACTGTCTGATCTAATGTGATATCGGTGGTAATACTGTCTGATCTAATGTGATATCAGTGGTAATACTGTCTGATCTAATGTGATATCGGTGGTAATACTGTCTGATTTAATGTGATATCGGTGGTAATACTGTCTGATCTAATGTAATCTAGTGTGCTCCCACAAACACAACATTTAAACTTTGAATTATTTATTTTCGTTGTTTATTGATTGTAATGTAATTCGCTTCTTCGGTTTAATTTCAATCAGTTTACACGTTAAGTGCTGAGATATATTTGCATGTTTTCAGTTGTAACATTTCAGTTGTAACATTTCGTCAATATATTACATATCACCTCGATGATACGATGATAGCGTATGCATATCGAAACAAATTGTAAAATATATTGAGTGATATTTAAAATATATTGAGTCATTAATATTTATAATTAAAACAAAAGAATAACATCTCATCGTTCAAAACAGAAACACTAAAAATAAACAAATAATTTTTTCTTTAATCTGTTAAAGATTTAAATGAAACTTTGTAAGCACTTCACACCATATTGTGACCATAGTGTGACCATAGTGTGACCATATTGTGACCATAGTGTGAACATAGTGTGACAATATTTTGACCATAGTGTGACCATATTGTGACCATAGTGTGAACATAGTGTGACAATATTTTGACCATAGTGTGACCATAGTGTGCCCATAGTGTGAACATAGTGTGACAATATTTTGACCATAGTGTGACCATATTGTGACCATAGTGTGAACATAGTGTGACAATATTTTGACCATAGTGTGACCATAGTGTGACCATGGTGTGACCATAGTGTGACCATAGTGTGACCATGGTGTGACCACAGTGTGACCATGGTGTGACCATAGTGTGACCATAGTGTGACCATAGTGTGACCATAGTGCCTAAAAATGTGTTTCTCTTCGCCAGTTTGGGACGGATGGCCGAGTGGTGTAGATACTCAAATCGGTGAGAGCCCAAGAAAATTTCCCAGGTCCTAGTGAAAGTTGGTTACGGTCCTACAAGTCCACCCAGCTTTAAATAGGGACCTGACTTTAAGTTGGGGAAGTCAGGGCAGCTGGGCGTTGTGCTAACTACACAATCCCTTCATATGCCGAGGTTATAGAAACAGATGAATTCTACACTTCATCTGCCCCGATGGCCTCTAAAGGATTAAGGGAACTTTATTCATTAGTTTGATAAAAAAAAATAGATGCCATCTTTTTTCGTTTTAATTTGAATTGTTTTAATTACTAGCTTAACATCCTCCCTCTGCCACAAGAAAATATATTTAAAGTATTAAAAAATCAACGTAAAATTCAACCTTTTTAAAAAAAAAATTATCTTAACTAAAGCAGGATGCTAAATAAATTATTTTTATTTCACACATTAAAATACTTAAGGTATGATATATTATAATGTAGGCCTATAACATTTAAATCAAACATATTCACTGTTACACTGAGAAAGTAGTTTTAAACAACAGAATGAGGTATGCATCAGGCGATTTTTTTACATATCAAACATGTAATACGAAAAAAAATATTTCAACTAAACTAAGTTATTTATTTGGAATTCCTGTCTATTGAAACAATAGATTTATGGGTTAGCTTGGCCTAGTTTAATGTATTACTTAACAAACAAGTGTGCTGATTTTATTTACATTTATTTGAGGAAAAGAATAAAATATGTAAACTGTGGAGATTAGAAAAATGTTATGTCCAGACTTACCGATGTAAATGTTGTCCAATATTCTATGTTGACTCTCCCACGTATAGAGTAATATCCATTCAGTTAGAGAAAAAAAACAGAGTGTGGTACAATCATCTGGCACATGAATCGTAGTACAATCATCTGGTACCTGAATTGTGGTACCACCAACTGATACATGAATCTCATTGTATTTAATCCCATGTGTATTGGCCAGTATCCAGAATGGAAAGGTGGAGTTTGAATCACGTGGGTTCAACGAGTAGCGATCCTGCACTCAATGGTTCAGAGCTTTGTTGTCTAGCTGCTAGCATCTAGCTGTGAGTACATAGGATGCACTTTTTGGAAGACTAGAAGTCTGGTAATCTGTTTGTACTGTGTCTGACCCTGTTGTTAAATAGACCGGAAAAAAATGAAAGTTTAAAACTAATAAAGAATGAGTCATGCGATTTGCTTGTACTTATGTTTATATATACATATCAAGTACGTATGTTTATATTTACATATCATGTATATATTTTTATACATACATGTCATGTAGTTATGTCTAGATTAGCAGTAAGTCATTGTGTGTTGGTAGTGTCTGGTTAAGCTGTCTTCATTAGAATGTCATTGCATTGTGTCAAATTCTCTACAGAAGAAGTAATTTTTGTGTAGTGATAGTGTCAGATTCTCTACAGAATAAGTACGTTTTGTGTTGTAATGTTGAGATAAATTTTCTACATTAGCAGTAAGTCATTATGTAGCGGTAGTGTCAAGTTGTCTACATTAGCAATAAGTCATTATGTAGCGGTAGTGTCAAGTTGTCTACATTAGCAGTAAGTCATTATGTAGCGGTAGTGTCATGTTGTCTACATTAGCAGTAAGTCATTATGTAGTGGTAGTGAAAGTGTCATGTTGTCTAAATTAGCAGTAAGTCATTATGTAGTGGTAGTGGTAGTGTCAAGTTGTCTACATTAGCAGTAAGTCATTATGTAGCGGTAGTTTCAAGCTGTGTTTACAAAGACTCAACAAATCATCATGAGTAATGGTAAAACACTTTCAGCACTCACGAGCCGATTACACCGAGGCTTTAAAAGATGGCAGTCGGTGTGTATGCCACAGGTAATCGGCTTACCATGTTATGGATATAATGTCGTCAGTGTGGTTGTCACGTTTCATGGTGTGAACAGAGTGACATATTTTACGTGAAATAAAAGCAGCTGTAGTAGTGTGGAGACAAACCAAGAATTATCGTCATTCACACATTTGATAAACATATAATTCTTGACTTTCACACACCTATATAAACCACGAATTATTTCCTTGCACACAATTAAATTAACCTAGAATTATTGCCTTTCACACAACTAGATAAACCTAGAATTATTGCCTTTCACACAACTAGATAAACCTAGAATTATTTCCTTTCACCTACCTAGATAAACCTAGAATTATTGCCTTTCACACAACTAGATAAACCTAGAATTATTGCCTTTCACCTACCTAGATAAACCTAGAATTATTGCCTTTCACCTACCTAGATACACCTAGAATTATTGCCTTTCACACAACTAGATAAACCTAGAATTATTGCGTTTCACACAACTAGATAAACCTAGAATTATTGCCTTTCACACAACTAGATAAACCTAGAATTATTTCCTTTCACCTACCTAGATAAACCTAGAATTATTGCCTTTCACCTACCTAGATAAACCTAGAATTATTGCCTTTCACCTACCTAGATACACCTAGAATTATTGCCTTTCACACAACTAGATAAACCTAGAATTATTGCGTTTCACACAACTAGATAAACCTAGAATTATTGCCTTTCACACAACTAGATAAACCTAGAATTATTTCCTTTCACCTACCTAGATAAACCTAGAATTATTGCCTTTCACCTACCTAGATAAAATTAGAATTATTGCCTTTCATCTACCTAGATAAACCTAGAATTATTGCCTTTCACCTACCTAGATAAACGTAGAATTATTGCCTTTCACCTACCTAGATAAACCTAGAATTATTGCCTTTCACCTACCTAGATAAACCTAGAATTATTGCCTTTCACCTACCTAGATAAACCTAGAATTATTGCCTTTCACCTACTTAAATAAACCTAGAATTATTGCCTTTCACACAACTAGATAAACCTAGAATTATTGCCTTTCACACAACTAGATAAACCTAGAATTATTGCCTTTCACCTACCTAGATAAACCTAGAATTATTGCCTTTCACCTACCTAGATACACCTAGAATTATTGCCTTTCACACAACTAGATAAACCTAGAATTATTGCGTTTCACACAACTAGATAAACCTAGAATTATTGCCTTTCACACAACTAGATAAACCTAGAATTATTTCCTTTCACCTACCTAGATAAACCTAGAATTATTGCCTTTCACCTACCTAGATAAACCTAGAATTATTGCCTTTCACCTACCTAGATACACCTAGAATTATTGCCTTTCACACAACTAGATAAACCTAGAATTATTGCGTTTCACACAACTAGATAAACCTAGAATTATTGCCTTTCACACAACTAGATAAACCTAGAATTATTTCCTTTCACCTACCTAGATAAACCTAGAATTATTGCCTTTCACCTACCTAGATAAACCTAGAATTATTGCCTTTTACCTACCTAGATAAAATTAGAATTATTGCCTTTCATCTACCTAGATAAACCTAGAATTATTGCCTTTCACCTACCTAGATAAACGTAGAATTATTGCCTTTCACCTACCTAGATAAACCTAGAATTATTGCCTTTCACCTACCTAGATAAACCTAGAATTATTGCCTTTCACCTACCTAGATAAACCTAGAATTATTGCCTTTCACCTACTTAAATAAACCTAGAATTATTGCCTTTCACCTACCTAGATAAACCTAGAATTATTGCCTTTCACCTACCTAGATGAAACAGAAAGTAGCTGACGACAATGCAACTCGCGACTCTTTGGTCTTGTAATATCCGGCAACACAATAATTAACTTTATGATATTAAGTGGTTTGATATTAAAATGCGAGTTTATTTTCGTATAAGAGATTTAAACAAAATGGAAATAGGTTATTTATAGTGACCCGCCTATTCGGCTTAAGCCGTATTCCACTAGAGTAGGCCGGATAGTCAAATGTACTATTTATTTAAATATGCATATAAAAAATATCTGCTACATACTCAGAAATCCAGAAGATACTAACTATTATTTAACCATGAAACTGGAAGTACTTACTACAACATGTCTATATTAACATGAAATTTCAATTTTGTTTAATATCAGTCATGGGTTCGATTTTCGGTGAGAGCCATGGGATTATTCAAGGTGTTATATGGTTAAATGTCGTCCCACGAGTCCACCCAGCTTTAAATTGGTACCTGGCCTAAGTTGGGGAAGTAAAGGTGGCTGAGCGCTGTGCTAACCACACAATCCCTTCACATGCCGAGGTTATAAAAACAGATGAATTCTAGACTTCATTTGCCCCGATGGCCCAGAAGGGCTAAGGGAACTTTATTTTAACCTGAAATTACAATTTATCAATACCCTGATAAACATAAAATTACTGCCAACTACACACCAAACTTAACATGGAACTACAGATTATTAAAAAAACAAACAATATAAACATTAAAACATTAAATTACTCCCTATTACATACATAGCCAAATAAATATCGAATTAAACATTTTGAAATGCCCGGTTATTACATATTTTGAACATCATAAAAACAACCACAAAAAAAAATGTGTGTTTAAAGATTATGTGGTCTTTATTTTGGTTTCGTGTATTTTATAAGAGCAAAACTTGAAAGCAGTGACTCTCTTTGAAACCAATGTCTTTATCCGTGAGATTCATTTTACAAAACAGAAGATGTTACATAACGGCCAAAGAGTTTTTTTCCCTTTGAAAAAAAACAAAACAATAGTTGACCGACCACCAGCCATTGGAACAGTTCTGCTGAAGACGAGGGAAATCTGGCCTGGAGGGAAAACACAGACAGGAAGTTATGAGATGAAATCGTTTTTAGTGCAGAACTAGCAGCACAACCTGTGGCGGTTTCTGCTGAATGTTGAATACAATGAAATGTTCTGTAGTTTAATAATGCAACCGTTGAATTGAAATGTTCTAATGTACATGTAGTTTGAGACCGATGATAATCATATTGTTTTTTTTTTGTTTTGCTAATTATAGTTTGTTTTTTTTTATGACAGGAAGTGTAAAAAGCTATTTAGACTAGAATAGTGGTTGTTTGTTGACTGGTAAACTGACTAACTGGCTGATTTACTGGACAGACTTACTGATAAAAAATAAACCTATAAAAGTGACCGATACACATTTCTCAATAAAGTCTGAGAATTCTTTACCTACTTACCCCCCTTTACCCTTACACATCCGATTCTGTACGAATTAATTGTCATAAATGTCTTATGGTCTTCATTATTTCATTGTTTTGTAACATGGCCTCGTGATTACAATTCTATCAAAGACGTTTTCAAATTTATGTAGAACATGATACTATGGAGAGAACTGGACGTTTCTAACCGACACAAACTGTTGAACTTTTCATAGAAATTTAGTGGGATATAGAGGTAGAGAAGATCCAGATCGAGACGAAAGGATGAGAAGCTTGACCTAGATAAGAACATGGCATAGAGAGGGTTAATCGTATGACAAGACTTACATAATATTAAATCTCAAAATGTAACATTTTTACCATTACATAATGTATAGTTGTGAGAATAATAACAAGTACAGTTCGCGTGCAAGAGGCTTGGAGATAAATATTTTAATTGTGTATCATATTAAGCATTGGGTGTGTATTTGTGTTGTGACAGGGACATAAAGGCGGGGGGGGGACAGAGAGAGAGAGACAGAGAGAGGACATGTGTGTTAGAGTTACAGAGATAGTAAGAAAGGGAGAAGAGAGAGAGTGTAAGTCTTAAAAACACTTTAAAAGCCTCAAACGCTAGATTACAATTCTTACATAATTTGACACTAGCAAAATATTCTTTCTTTTTTAATTAAGTCTTCATTTTTATTACAAGACACTTGGCATAAAATGATTTGTTGTGACCGGTTTTTTAATAAAAGCTTGCGATTATGTTGTGTAATAGTGTTTTATGTGTTTTGACGGTGTGTGTGTGTGTGTGTGTGTGTGTGTGTGTGTGTGTGTGTGTTATATCAATTTATGTGTAATAGCGATTAATGTGCAATATGGATTTAGGTCTAATGGCCATTAGAAGGTAACATCACAATATATGTTATAGCAATTTTTGTGTAATAGAGATTTATTTGCACTGGTAATTTTTGTGCATTGGTAATTCGTGAGTACAGGTAATTAGTTCTACAGGTAATTTGTGTGTTCTGGTAATTTGTCGTAAATATTGTATGTTTCAATTTTTTTTTGGTAATTGATGTGTGTTGGTAATTAGCCGTAAATTTAGTTGCATTAAAACAAATAATTAAATGCATTTGATAATGGTTATAATTGTATTCATAACAGCTCTCCACTCAGTGCTATTTTCAAACTTTACTGTGAACCACGCTTAGATTTATGACATCTTACTGTCATCCAGTGATTCGGCTTTTTGACACCGTAACTGTCACCCAACTGACGAGAATTGTGACCACTCCAGTCTTCCGATTCTCTTACGTTGTCTCCGTCAAAAAAGACCAAATCTTAGAAAATAAAATAAAAACACTTCTGACTGTCTCTCCTGTTGACGTCTGCTGGATGAACTTGATATCTGTACTGGTCCAGAGGCATTTGCCTGGAGACAGTTAAGTATTGGGTAGTGGTGGTTGAAAAAAGAAAAGATCATCTGTTAAGCAAAGTTGAATCTAAAATGAAGAATTTGAAGGCGACTTTTGTGATAAATGACAAAAAAAAATGTCAATTTGAATTTATTTTTTTTCATCAGTCAATGTCAAGAAGATGGAACCCGTTGATATAAATCTTGTCAAGAAAGTTGCCAACTTATTTCTTTATCTCCAATTGAATATCAATTAAATAAGAATGATATCCTAATAAATACGAATAGATTGTTGAAAAAAAATTGGAAGCCTTAAATATACATACGTTTAAATAGATGGGTTTTTTAATAAGCACAGAGTAAAACAAACAGGATGACAACATGTGTGAGTTCATCTACAAAAATGCAGTAACTGTAAGTACTATGCTGAATACTCACTCTATCAAACTACCATTTATTTATTCATGTGTAGGCCTTGAAATAATAATAATAAAAAGCACTACTAAAAGTACCTTTCAACATTCATTACTCCAGCAATAAATTACAGATATCTCCAGGAGAATTCACCGCCAGACAGGTTTATCTGTCTCTGTCAGACTCGGTTGAACTGACCGCCTCTCCCAGCCTCAACAAAATGACTGGCCAGAAGGTTTGACGTACATATGGCCGTGTGAACTACTTAACTCAATCATTTTTTTTTCTTTATTCCGTTAGCTGTATTACCGGCCTATGATGAAAGTGATGTCAAAAATCACCCATAATGAAATCGATCCGTGTGTGAGCCTTTAGCAACTTTATTGAATAATTTATAGTTAAACTTTTCAATAAGTCTACATATGTATGGAGAATACAGAGAACTCAATTTTATGACACATTGCTATGAGCCTCAAAGAAAAGATCATGAACATATCATTGAGCAGCTTAACACTAACAGAGATGGAGAACTGTCTTAACACTAACAGAGATGGAGAACTGTCTTAACACTAACAGGGATGGAGAACTGCCTTAACACATTAATGAGTATAGCGGACCTACGCTCATTTTTAAATCCCTATATGGGGTGAAATGTTTATCTGTTTGAGCCTATAAACCACTTATCGGAAGGTTTCGGTAGTGTCTATCATTCATGCCCCTACTTAGCCGAGAGTGTCAAGGCTATGGAGGCACCACGGGAGACATGGAGAGAACTGTCATATAGCCTGAAAATTACCTTGGTTCTCACCTGAGATCGAACTCGGGATACTTGTCTCTTTGTACTACATGATTTGTAGAAATATAAAATCTACTCTTCTTAGTTCTTTCATATTGTTCCTTAGGTAAACTTATTTCTTAACCATACGAGGATGGGGGGAGGGGGTGGTATGTAACCGGCACATTGCTCGAGGCCCAACTCAAGAGGGCCTTATAGATACCGGCACATTGCTCGAGGCCCAACTCAAGAGGGCCTTATAGATACCGGCACATTGCTCGAGGCCCAACTCAAGAGGGCCTTATAGATACCGGCACATTGCTCGAGGCCCAACTCAAGAGGGCCTTATAGATACCGGCACATTGCTCGAGGCCCAACTCAGAGGGCCTTATAGATACCGGCACATTGCTCGAGGCCCAACTCAAGAGGGCCTTATAGATACCGGCACATTGCTTGAGGCCCAACTCAAGAGGGCCTTATAGATACCGGCACATTGCTCGAGGCCCAACTCAAGAGGGCCTTATAGATACCGGCACATTGCTCGAGGCCCAACTCAAGAGGGCCTTATAGATACACTTTGTTACAAACGGGCTTGATGTACCTGGCAAGACTATTAAAATCCTATTTGATTTAGTGACCAATAAATTTTGATCATTTCATTCTCAGGAAAAAGTCAATGAAAACAAACATTTTTTTTTTTACATTTTTCTTTCTCATCTAATAATATAGGGTGTTGTCAAAGTCACATTATAAGGTGTTGCCGAAGTAAACTTATTTAAGCAATGATTCATCAAACAATAAAAGATGTTATGAAAGTCACCTTGTTAAGCAATGACCATCAGATAATAAACGGTACTGTCGATGTCATAATCAATGATATTGTCGATGTCATAATCAATGATATTGTCAAAGTTTCCTTGTTAAGCATTAATTCGGAGCCGGCGCCAAAACAATCTTTCACCTCTCTGAAATCTTGGGCACTTTCTGAGCTGCCAATTGATTTTTATAAACATTTTATCGAACATGATCATAGAATTTTATAGAGGAACCTCCTTTTCTTCGAAGCCCACAACTTCGTTCGTAAAATTCAATTCATTCCCGCCAAAAACAACAAAAGTTTTAGAATCCCTGGCATTCAATTCATGGCGTCGTGAAGCAGTTTATCTATGTTGACACTTACCACAGCTGTTAAGGTATGTCCAGTCACGTTTATGTTAAGAAACACTAAGTCTGACCTCAGTTATGAATAAATGATCAGCCCTCAAGACGAGTGTGCAGACGACTGCAGATTGAGAAGGTGCGACACGTGACTAGTGAGTTATTGCCCGGCTGTCAGTGTCGATGCGTGAAGAGAAATGGTCAAATGTGTTTCACAACTTTTGGTCAACTTACACTCATTGTGACTTTCTGGACACATTATGGTCTACAAATGTGTGGCTGGTCACGTGACCAAAGTTCCAGATGAAGGTCAGTGGGTGTAGTCGTAACCCGACGTGACCGTCAGAGGGAGGGGGGGGGAGAGGAAGGGGAGGGTTCCGTTTTGCAAGTTTTGCTGTTGTTGATTTTTTTTAACCCCAATGACGTCATCTTACGTGGCCAGTTCCTTGATTGGATTAGGCTAATGTAGCCAAGGGGAGGCAACGGGCAATGAAAGACAATTCTACATCGTGTGTGTGTGTGTGATCGTGAGGTCAGATTTTATTTTCACTAAATCAGAAGCTGGAATGGTTTTTAGTAAAGTAATACGGAACATCTGATGAATAAACGGTTTGACCCTGTGCATGTTTTAATTTTTGCTCTAGTTTTTTTTTTTTGCTGGGTTTTTTTTCGGAACATGAGTTTAAAAACTCAGCTAAGTTGGGTTGAGTGGTGTAAAAATATCAATATTAGAAAACGATTAGGGTTGTCCATCAGAATTTTAGTGTTTACTTATGACTCTGGGTTTTTCTCATCTCTATGTATGTACACAAATAACTTTATAGTTTGTTTATGAAACAGCCTGAAAAAGTAATAAAATAATTAACAAGTTTAAGTTTTGGCATGTTCTAAATAAACTGGCCAACATTAATCGGTTTATTATTACATGCTGCACGTCCTGAATATTGGCACATCTTCGTGTTGACACAACATAATTGACACACTGACACTATTAGTACACACTCTGTAACATTGCCACCTCTGTATGTAAACACAGATCTATATTTTAACATTATATTTTTATTGATATGATTGTTAAGTTAAAGGCTTCCACCAGAGACGTTCTTAAGTATTGGTGGGGGAGGGGGTGGCCGCTTTATCTGATATTTTGGAACCCTCTGCGATAGTATCTGCCTTGTTAGTTTGTCAACCCATAAGAAGGGCTCTAGTCTAAGATCATAATTTGTCTATCCATTTCAGATTTATTTATTGTAACGCAGTGGCTACTAAACCAGCAAACTGGAATAATTACATTTTTTTTCCTCCGACCAGCAATAGATGTGCGCATGCGCGACTAGACCGACTCCGTATTAATTTTTTAGGGCTACGCCTATAGATATTGCGCATGCGCGACTAGACGGACACCGAATTATTTTTTTCGGGATCCGGCTATAGATATTGCGCCTAACCCTAATCCTAACCCTAACCCTATTACTAACCCTAAACCTAACGTTAAGCCTAACCCTAACCCTAGCCCCGAAAACAAAAAATATGCAATAATATGCAGTCCGAGTCCGTCTAGTCGCGCATGCGCACATCTATTGCTGGTCGGCGAAAAAAAATTATTATTCCAGATTGCTGGTCGAGTAGCTACTGCGTTATTGTAAATGTAGAATTGTTTGCAGTTAGGACTCAATAGAAATGTATTTTCCCTGACTTAAATTCACCTAAATAATTATTCTGCAATAAATGTTTAAAGTTTGAACTGCAAGTAAAAGAATTCAAATGGCACATAACTAATATTTATACACGTACATTGCTCTCTTACTCAGATTGTTTTAACATATTTAATAAGTATAGCGTTATGCGCTTGTATACATTAAACAGAGCAAAATTCCATCCTATGGTGCACTGCATTAAATTTACAATATTCTTTACCAGACAGAAACGAAAATCTCAAAACAAAAGTCATAGATAAACGCTGATGACATGAATGTGGCAGTTGCTAAGGTGTCATTAAATATGTACTGAGTGACATTTACAATGTTAGTGTCATAAAGTTCAGTCAATGTAAGTGTATTAAGGTTCAGTCATATTAGTTGTTTTTTTTTCAAAAGTTCAGTCAAAGTTAGTATCATAAAGTTCAATCAATATTAGTCTCTTAACAAACATATATCAAAGTTAGTATAGAAAGATATATTCAATTATACTTTTGAGATACCATGGAAAGTCATGTCAGTAATAACACCATGGTATGTCATGTCTGTAATAACGCCATGGTAAGTCATGTCAGTAATAACACCATGTTAAGTCATGTCAGTAATATCACCACGGTAAGTCATGTCAGTAATAACACCATGGTTAGTCATGTCAGTAATAACACCATGGTATGTCATGTCATAATAACACCATGGTAAGTCATGTCAGTAATAACATCATGGTAAGTCATGTCAGAAACAAAACTGTTTGTAGATGGATGGATCTATCTATAAACTATAATTATATAAAGATGACGTTGCATTACAGTAAACTACATCACGACAATACTGTGTTCTTTTGACTTGGATGATTTATAAATCTATGAAGTGATGTGTAATGTTGTATTTTTTTAAATCTATGATGTGTTGTTGGATGTTATTTAAATATATGCTATGTTTTCACTCTTAATTACTTGCAGTTAATGTTTTATATTTTTATAAACTGCATCGATACGAAAAATAGTATTTCTGTGAATGTTATTTATTCACAAGATATTGCTAAATTAATTGTTAATATCGGGCACATTGTCTAAGACGCTTATCTTCCAGTGCATTACTAAATCTTATAATCAGAGCCATTCTTATTGATATGCAAACCAGAGCTGTTCTTATAGATATACAAACCAGAGCTGTTCTTATAGATATACAAACCAGAGCTGTTCTTATAGATATACAAACCAGAGCTGTTCTTACGATTAGAGGGCCCTAGACAATGCACATTTTGGGGCCTCCATATAAAGGTAATTTGGGGACCCTAGGCAGGCCTGTTTAAAACAAAATGTCATGGGAACATTTTCTCCTTGTATGATGTATACATATATATATATAATTTATTATACAGTTATTCCTTCTGTAGATCTTCTGCTTCTGGAAAGTTGTATATAAATTTATAGTATAGTCAGTCTCTTCGGAGTTTCTTGTATATTTATTTAATTAAGTGTCCACAGAAATATGTGTGAGACGATACACGTACAGACAGTTGTAAATCACAAAGTAGGCAGTTGGCTAATTATACATATATATATTTATATTTACTGATATGAAAAACATACATAATATTACAGAATGAATGATGTGATATCAATGACGCCCTTCCCTCATGAATCTCTGTCGTCGTCTGTCTTTCTATCGTCTGCTCAAAACTACTTCCTAAAGTGGCCAGTTAATTATGCTAACTAAATTTTAAGGCCAAATATAATTATTACACAAACTAATACCATCTCACTATTACAGTGGACCTATGGAATGCATATGGTCACAGAGGGACACTTCTGTACTCAACACTACAGAATAAGTTGATAGGTGACCTTAGGGAGAAAAATCACTTTTTTCTGCAGAGACTTGATTGATCGGTTTCACCCTATGATAAATGTATTTCTTTGTTTGAAAAAAAAATAAAGAAAGAAATAGAAAGTATAAATAACCTGACGAAACAACATTACATTGTTTTTATTAGACCAGACTTGGGCTAACTACCTCCCACGGGCTCAACATTACATTGTTTTTATTAGACCAGACTTGGGCTAACTACGTCCCACAGGCTCAACATTAGATTGTTTTTATTAGACCAGACTTGGGCTAACTACGTCCCACGGGCTCAACATTACATTGTTTTTATTAGACCAGACTTGGGCTAACTACGTCCCACGGACTCAACATTACATTGTTTTTATTCGACCAGACTTGGGCTAACTACGTCCCACGGACTCAACATTAGATTGTTTTTATTAGACCAGACTTGGGCTAACTACGTCCCACGGGCTCAACATTAGATTGTTTTTATTAGACCAGACTTGGGCTAACTACGTCCCACGGGCTCAACATTACATCCCGCGCTACGCCCGCTCCGCATATTTACATCAATGAAATTTAAATTAAATTTATCATAGTTCACATAAACACTACATTCATCTGCACTTGGTCCGACCCCCCCCCCCTCTATTAAATTATTTTTGAATCCATTGCGGTCCGCGGTTTAGAAAAATGTGCCCACCAACTATACATAATTTCCATCGAGAACTGTTTCAAGTTGTGGTAAGTAAGAGCATACATTCTGAGGTCAGAGAATCCACGACAGAAAAGAAATTACATCCAGTCGAGCTGTAGGGCGGGGGTGGAGAGAGAGAGAGAGAGAGAGAGAGAGAGGGAGGGGTGGAATAAGAATATTAACCACGGTCACATTGTTACGGCCCACCTGGGAAATCTCGCAGTTAGGGAAGATCGTGTGGGAAATGACGAGAAACTTAATTACAACCAATGAAAATGTTTGAGCTACAAAATGATGACCCCCGGGGGGGGGGAGAAGAGGAAGAAAATAAAATAAATGAAATTAACTTTTCAGAAATTAGGAAAACACGTCTCATACAGAGCTGTGAACAATCTGGTGCTAGGTGTATAATTGTTTCTTAATTACCAGGGCAAGTTACGTCGGGGGGGGGGAGGGGAGAGAGTTATTCATATAGTATCAGAGACAACAACTGTATCAATTATTCTTGTATTTTAGGTAATTTGGTTCTCATCTACATTTCTTTGTTTTGGCCCGTGAGTAACCTAATAACTCTGTGGTTGTCAGTACGGCTCCATAGTGCTAAGTTTAACTTTCTGTTCTTTTTGGTCAACTCTAAGGTGCTGAGTATGGTTTGTATGGTGCTATCGCTACAGGATGCTAGAAATAGACATTCCAGATATAAATTATCTTCATCCCACCTATTTCTCTCTCTCTCCTTCTCTCTCTCTCTCTCTCTCTCTCTCTATATATATATATATATATATATATATATATATATATATATATATATATATATATATATATATATATAATTCTGTAAAATGATCATTCTAAGCTGTGCATTTTTTTTTTGAGAAAACAACTATGAATTTTTTAGTAAACTTTGATAAAAGTGATACTGATTTCAACAAGATACATGTTTACCAAGAACCTATGTGTACATAGTACTTGTTGACCAAAGACCTAGCTGCACAACGTACTTGTTTACCAAGGATCTACTTTTACGAGGTACTTATTTACCCAAGAAATCCTTGAATACAAGCTTGGATGAAACAAAATGGCGATAGTGACATAGTATTCAGGCATTCATTAAGATATTCTGTTCAAGTGTCCAGCTGAGAGAGAAAGTGTTGGGTCAATGGCCGAACCTTTCTTGTCGTCTACCAAATTAAGAAACAAAATCCTTGCCCCCCCCCCACACACACACACAATAATCCCAACGCATGTTCCCTTGACATGTTTGTCACATGTGTTAAAGGCCACGTATCAGCCAAGAACAAAAAAAAAATCCTTTGAAAATAGAGTTGTTTACTTCGAAAAGGCTGGAGTATAAAAAGAGATTGAATGGGAAGACGGGGAGGGGGGGGGAAGTATGGTACTAATGAGGTAAAGAGAGGTATATGTTAGAATGGTGGTCAGATAGAGCCAAAGAAGGAGGAGGGTGGTCATATTGAGTGAAGGAGGAGGATGGTCATATTAGTGACTTTGTAGGACTGTCTTTTAGACTCAACCTGGCTTGCTTCTTGCTGGATTTGTTTTATGTGTGTTTTTCCTCTTATGTTAATACAACATAGAGTATTCAAGGGCTAAAACCTTAGTTACATAGTCCGTTGATTAGAAGAGTAGACGATGGAAATAATGAAATAATGAAGACCCATTGGTTGTTGTTTGTTTCAAGTGCATGGTCATAGATAGAATCGATGTTTTTTTTAGATTGAATGCGTATTAGGTTAAATTATGTGTGTGATGGTACATGGGCCCTGGAAAGGGATGGTCAACCCCAGCACGTAGAGCCATGTGAGCCATTTTTTCTAGTATAATCATAACTTTTTATTCACTATTTATTTTTAGAATTGACTATGGTGCGGTGTATTAAGGTGGTACACATGTAGGATACATTTTTGGTGAGAATGATGAGAATTGTGTGAATGATATTTGTGGGTGGTATATTGCTTCGAAACCCAAAAGAAGAAGCGCAGTGACGACCGCAGTGTGGACATACAGAGGCCACCACAATGAGGGCAGACAGGGGCGACCAGAATAAGGGCAGACAGGGGCGACCACAATAAGGGCACACAGGGGCGACACACAAAGAGGGCAGACAGGGTCGACCACAATAAAGGCAGACAGAGGCGACACACAATGAAGGCAGGCAGGGGCGACACACAATGAGGGCACAGTCCATAAGTGGCCAAGGCAGAAGCTATATTTACACATTTCTTTTAAACATCAGTCCATGTCAGTTTAGAATATCCAAACCAGTGAACTGTGAAATGTCTGGACATAAACTCTACGAACCTGTTGATTTATCCCATCCCCATAAGTGGTCTGAAATAATTTCTAATGGACACAATAACCAGCAGGAAGCACATCAAGACGATGATTGCTCTTTCGCCTTACTAATTAGTTATCTTTGATTTCTAGAATCATGCTTGAGACCTTTTACCCATAAGCATTTCCAAGATGCAACCATTTAAAAAAAAATACGTTAAAAAATTAGTTTAATTAAAAGGCCGCTTGACTCATCTTTAATCAACTACATTATTGCTCATTACCGATTGCGTCATAAGACAAAACGTAAAATGTAAAAAAAAGTTATAAATAACTCATGCTACGCTAGCAGCCAATGGATGAAGTTTAATCCCTTACTGAGAAGAAGCGCATGAAAAAAAGACAAAATTTCTGAAACGATTGGTTCGATAATTTCCTACGAGTCAGCAGACAACTGACAAAACAAAGATCGTTACATATTGACCAAGTTTATATTTATCTCTCTAAATTAACCCCGTTCTGCTTCTGGTTTCCACCAACTTGTCATTTCTTCTCGCCAATCTCTTCAAGTTCTATTCAGACTTTAACTCCATACAGCTCAAGACGGGCAGTGAAAAGTATTGAACTGGATTTTTACTTTCTGCTTCCTCGTTGCAGTTTCACTGTCAGCACACTGTCATGTAATAGTCATAGATTTTTGTTTTCTTTTTATAGACACTAAATTATCTTCATTATGTTCTTATTTTTAGAATGGAGAAGGGACGGGGGTGGAATGTACGTGATGGAAATGGATGGAGTACAGTGATGATGTTCAAAAGGTGCGTATTTGTTACTATGGAGTACAGAGATGACGTTCATTGGTGCGTTGTTAATTAAAGTTAAGTGCTGAGTGTGGCGAGTATAACGCGGACAGATGAAAGTACCGTGTACTGTGTACAGTGTACACACTACGTGGAAAATCTTTGGTAAGATAACAGTTAGTTCTATAAGGCACTATTTCACTAACAGATCTATAGTGAATTAATTATTGATGGGTCTACTTCCATCACCTATATATCAGTAAATAAGTAAATATCATTTATACCACATGCTGGATTACGCTATTACGTCAGATAGTCTTATGACACAGTTTCCATGACATATGACAGCTGACCTAGTTTCCACATCTTTAGAAATTATTGTTTTTTTTTCCCCCACACAAAAAAAAATGTTTTGGACTAAAAAAAAGTGCGAAGTAAGTTTTTTTTTCATATTTATTAATGACAGTAGTTAGTTGATTTTAGCACTAAGTAGCTTTACTATCCCTTCTAATTGGCTTAAATTAAGCATGATGACTGTTCTACACCTTCGCTATTGATTCGTTAGTGAGTTCCAATACAACTTTGAAATCTTCCTACCCCGGGGCTAAATGGCAGTGATCTCGTTTAGATCAACACTGCAGGTAAACAGATATATCTCGTAACTTTGGAACATGGTAGTTTTACAGCCCACAAGTCTGGTGTAAGACGCATATGTCCGTGAATGTAACGTGAGGCTGTCTACAAAGATGCATGTATTACGTGCATATGTGCAACTGTAGTGGAGGTCTTAAGCGACCAGCTAGTTAGCATATCCATAATGACTGCTCTGTATGTCTCTATCAATATGTATCTATTTCCGCGTATATTTTGCATTTAAATTTATTTATACGTTGTCTACGTGTTGGGAAATAAATGAATGTATTTGCAAAAGTATGTATGTCAGTGTATAATTTGTATAATACATGAGTATTAAGTATATATTTGAATAAATATAAAATATAAGTGTATGTGCCTTTACGAATGTATTTGTGCATGTATCCATTTAGTGTGTGTATATAAAGAATGTATGCACAATATATATATATATATATATATATGTATATATATATATATATATATATATATATATATATATATATTCAAGAATATGTGTGTATTTTTGTATGTGTATATCTGCAAATAATGTATACCGATAATGCATGTGTGTAAAAGACGAACATATGTGTATGAATTCATTCATCCATCTTTATAAGCTAAACAGCCTACAATTTAATTCTGACGTGTGAGCCAGACTGCTGTAGAGGAGCTGATGATTGATCGAACTGCTCACACGATGAACATAAAATATCAGTTTGAGTTGGTACAATCCTGTTGTTAGCTTATTGGCCTATCGATAGAACTCGCGCGCGCGTACACACACATACTCACGCACACTACCCAGAACCACATACACAGACAAAAAGTCTTGGCGTCATAGATAAATTTTAAAAAAGAAATAAGAAATGGGGGGGGGGGGGAAGGGAGGTGGGTGGGGGGGGGGAATCACGCGTTGGTACAAACGTCATCATGAAATTGTTTCATCTGGTTGACCAAGTCACCCGTGAGCTTCATTTCCTTCTACCGCTCCGCGGGAGTGGAACTCAAACTAGTCAATGTTGTACCCAGTGGGTTAGGTGAGCTGTGTGTGTCTGGGGGTCTGAAGTACGTCATTTGGCTACACACTAGGAACTGCACAGTACTTAAACAATGGACAGAGTATGGTTGATTTTTTTTTTTTGCAACACGCAGTAAAAATGTGTGATGTCTATACAATGTGTGTAGCATAAAAGATTGATGAAGGAATGCATCTATCTTGAGATTGATATTTAGATCAACGGTTCTCAAAAACGTTCATCCCGTCCTCATGAAGATTCGATAATCATATCATTGTGCATTCATGTTTCAAAGAAATATTATTTTGGTAAATGTTAAACTTTTTTCTGATAGAAGCTTTCTTTTTTATAAGGACCCTGATAATTGTTTCTCAAAGTTATTAGAACTAAAAATATAATATATATATACAAGCGATTTGGGTTCTGCGTTAAATCGAAAGTAAAGAATAATACAACAGTATTCCAGTTTAAAATACAATCATGAAAAAAAAATCGGATCTGCCCGAAACCAAAAAATAACCTCGGCTGCCCATCAAGCCTAAGGGGATATAACTCTATGCAAATGTTTTGCAGGGTACAGTTAGTAATTTATAATTATTGGTTGGAGAATCCTTGTGTGCATAATAAGAACTCAATGTTTCGACATGCTACACATATACAAGTCTGTTATTCTTCACAGTAAAAGGGGAAATAGATAAATAAAATGAATTGATCTTTTTTTATACCAATTCTTTGTTGCAGTTCATCTTTAAATTTGGTACCGAAATAAAACAAATCATTTCTTGTGGTGGGTAGCATAGGGGGAAATTTTGAGAACCACTGAGCTACATTACTTCATTTTAATATATTGTGTTCGTATCTTGAAAAGGTTGGCAACTTCTAATCTAAATGGTGACTACACTAAATGGTGACTACACTAAATGGGTGACTACACTAAATGGTGACTACACTAAATGGTGACTACACTAAATGGTGACTACACTAAATGGTGACTACACTAAATGGTGACTACACTAAATGGTGACTACACTAAATGGTGACTACACTAAATGAATGACTACACTAAATTGTGACTACACTAAATGGTGACTACACTAGTGACTTCACTAAATAGTTACTATACTAACTAGTGGGGCACTAAAAGAAATATAGATTTGATTGTTAAGATTGAGTTTTGTTTTACTTAAGATAAATTAAGTTTACAACATATATTATTAAGTCATTTACCAATTTGAAAAGAAATGTTCTATTTACATTCTATTTACAGAATACGGAGCAGAGCTTTTTATTTTGTCTATAAAACTATTAACTCTTACCATTGTATAAATAAGTCAAAATAAGGCGACTGTTTTTTAAACTTCTATATTTTTAACAAAGATCTGTTTTTATTCGCAAGTTAACTTCACCACAAAACAGCAAAAGACTGTAAACCGTCCCAAAAATGAAAGCCTCCACATTTCAGAATTAGCACTAGTACAAGAATTTGTGCAAAATTTCTTTATTTTAATCTGGCAACCGTTTAAAAACACTAAAGTATCAGACATTTACATTGTGAGCAAGATTTTACAAAAAAATAATAAGTTATTGGCCGATACCTTTTGAAATTATGTCAGTAAGAATTAACTTTTATTATACAAACTATCCATTTCCATGCCTTTGAAATGTCCATGGAATAGACTTTAAAAAAAAAACAGTTGTTATTATCACTATCACTCTAACCCTTTATAAATTAAAAGACATTTTTTTACTGGTTTTTGTTGTGACCCATTCATCTACATCAGACACCCGACATTTGAAGTTTTCAGGTTTTGTTTAATTAAAGAGAAATAAAATTCAGGATGTAAGCCAACGGGGAATAACAAAACAAAAAAAAAAAATAATAAAACCTGTTGTCTGAAAGAAAAAATTTGAAATCGTGTTGACCTTCGCCTTTGTACTTTAGTGAATGGAGGATTAGACGGACACAAGAATATTGGACATTTTAAGCTAACGAAAACATTAGAAAATAAAATTAAGAACAAAACTGAGTTCTAGAAATAAGGGGGGGGGGGGGATAAAATTGAGAATGTGCACTCTGTGGTGAGATAAATGAGATAATGTTATTAGTGAGGTAAATAGATTGTATATAATACTGGAGTGAGGTTTGGGGATTGTGGATGGAGAAAATTGAATAACAATAAGAAGACGTGTGGGATGATAAAAATATTTTGAAAAAAAAGAGTGATGGGAGGGAGTGGGGTCTAATGTACGGAAACATGAGATCGAATTTTGTATATGTATGAGTACATGATAAGCTCATGATATGTATGAGTACATGATAAGCTCATATGTATGAGTACATGATAAGCTCATGATATGTATGAGTACATGATAAGCTCATGATATGTATGAGTACATGATAAGCTCATGATATGTATGAGTACATGATAAGCTCATGATATGTATGAGTACATGATAAGCTCATGATATGTATGAGTACATGATAAGCTCATGATATGTATGAGTACATGATAGGCTCATGATATGTATGAGTACATGATAAGCTCATGATATGTATGAGTACATGATAGGCTAATGATATGTATGAGTACATGAAAGGCTCATGATATGTATGAGTACATGATAAGCTCATGATATGTATGAGTACATGATAAGCTCATGATATGTATGAGTACATGATAAGCTCATGATATGTATGAGTACATGATAGGCTCATGATATGTATGAGTACATGATAAGCTCATGATATGTATGAGTACATGATAGGCTCATGATATGTATGAGTACATGATAGGCTCATGATATGTATGAGTACATGATAGGCTCATGATATGTATGAGTACATGATAGGCTAATGATATGTATGAGTACATGATAGGCTAATGATATGTATGAGTACATGATAGGCTAATGATATGTATGAGTACATGATAGGCTCATGATATGTATGAGTACATGATAGGCTCATGATATGTATGAGTACATGATAGGCTAATGATATGTATGAGTACATGAGAGGCTCATGATATGTATGAGTACATGATAAGCTCATGATATGTATGAGTACATGATAAGCTCATGATATGTATGAGTACATGATAGGCTCATGATATGTATGAGTACATGATAGGCTCATGATATGTATGAGTACATGATAGGCTAATGATATGTATGAGTACATGATAGGCTAATGATATGTATGAGTACATGATAGGCTAATGATATGTATGAGTACATGATAGGCTCATGATATGTATGAGTACATGATAAGCTCATGATATGTATGAGTACATGATAGGCTAATGATATGTATGAGTACATGATAGGCTAATGCTATGTATGAGTACATGATAGGCTAATGCTATGTATGAGTACATGATAGGCTAATGATATGTATGAGTGCATGATAGGCTAATGATATGTATGAGTACATGATAGGCTAATGATATGTATGAGTACATGATAGGCTCATGATATGTATGAGTACATGATAGGCTCATGATATGTATGAGTACATGATAGGCTCATGATATGTATGAGTACATGATAAGCTCATGATATGTATGAGTACATGATAGGCTCATGATATGTATGAGTACATGATAAGCTCATGATATGTATGAGTACATGATAAGCTCATGATATGTATGAGTACATGATAGGCTAATGATATGTTTGAGTACATGATAGGCTAATGATATGTATGAGTACATGATAGGCTCATGATATGTATGAGTACATGATAAGCTCATGATATGTATGAGTACATGATAGGCTAATGATATGTATGAGTACATGATAAGCTCATGATATGTATGAGTACATGATAGGCTAATGATATGTATGAGTACATGATAGGCTAATGATATGTATGAGTACATGATAGCTAATGATATGTATGAGTACATGATAGGCTCATGATATGTATGAGTACATGATAGGCTAATGATATGTATGAGTACATGATAGGCTCATGATATGTATGAGTACATGATAGGCTAATGATATGTATGAGTACATGATAGGCTCATGATATGTATGAGTACATGATAGGCTAATGATATGTATGAGTACATGATAAGCTCATGATATTACGAGTATATGACAGGCTCGTGAAATGTATGAGTACATGATAGGATCATGATATGTATGAGTGCATGATAGGCTCATGATATGTATGAATACATGATAAGCTCATGAAATGTTTACTTATGAATGTGCAGCAAGATGATTGATGTTGAGGTTTGTCAAGTATACAAATATAACACGGGTGGTTACACGATCTGACGTAGGGCGTGGATAAGAATACAGGCGTGACAAATGACCGATTAGTGAATTCAGTAAACAAACCAATACCCACATACGCTCTACTAGGAAACTGGTTCTATTTTGACATGTACCTGGCAAACTACTTTAATGTTTATATCTGGAACTAAAAAAAAGTGTTAAGTCATGTTAAGGTGTTTGTGTGTGGGTGGGGGAGGGTGGGTGAGGGAGGGGTGATGGAATGGGGGAAAAAAAAAAGAAAACAGGGGAAGGAAATGTGCAGAAATAAATGCACGACGATGGATAATGGAAGAATGACAGATGGCTTTGAGAGTTAAACTACAGTACACTAAAACTGTATGTGTACATAGAGAGAGAGAAAGAGAGAGAGAGAGAGAGAGAGAGGGGGGGGGGTGAGGACGTCTGATACATATGTTGTTTTTTTTCACTTCTGAAAGTGACTGTATAGATGTCATATACATAGTGACGTACTAAAAGATATAAAAACACGGGGGGGGGGGTTACAGGGCCACTGCCTTGGGCCTGACTGCCAATGTGCCCCCCTCCTCCTGTAAAATATTCCTATCAAATTAGATGTCAAAGATGTCCCGCCAGGTATATTTTCCTCAAGGCACCCCTAATACCTTTAAGTCTCTGCCTTCGGCCACCACATGAACGGTTCTGCTCATAAGATATACACATATTACCTGTTTATATGTATTACTGCCACAAAAGTGGATTTCTAAAATGTCTGTCAATGTCTCCCCAACACAAGCCATAAATGACATATCGTATATGTAATTTAAAAGACTATCAACATTCTTACTGACATAAGCTGAAGCTAGTTCTATTTTAGAACGTCAGTTTTAGGGTCGTAGAAGTTATTGGTTGAAAATGGTGGGGGGACGACTATGCAAAGACTTCTAGAGATATGGGAACCGGAGGTTAAAGTATATGTCACAGACAGTCTCAGCATCAGATTACAAAGGAAATCATTCTTGAAATAGGTCCAAACTGTATTAGGGGCTCTATGCGGTATTCAGTATCTACAACAACAGTCCCGATAAGGGCGCTTTAAAAATAGGGAGTGTTATAAATGACTGTCAGAGATGTGTATGTAGAGAGTATTATGGATGACTGTGTCAGAGATGTGTATGTAGAGAGTATTATGGATGACTGTGTCAGAGATGTGTGTGTGGAGTATATTATGTATGACTGTGTCAGAGATGTCTGTGTCGAGTATATTATGGATGACTGTGTCAGAGATGTGTGTGTGGAGTATATTATGGATGACTGTGTCAGAGCAGTGTGTGTGGAGTATATTATGTATGACTGTGTCAGAGATGTGTGTGTGGAGTATATTATGGATGACTGTTGACTGTGTCAGAGCAGTGTGTGTGGAGTATATTATGTATGACTGTGTCAGAGATGTGTGTGTGGAGTATATTATGGATGACTGTGTCAGATATGTGTGTGTGGAGTATATTATGTATGACTGTGTCAGAGATGTCTGTGTCGAGTATATTATGGATGACTGTGTCAGAGATGTGTGTGTGGAGTATATTATGTATGACTGTGTCAGAGATGTCTGTGTCGAGTATATTATGGATGACTGTGTCAAAGATGTCTGTGTCGAGTATATTATGGATGACTGTATCAGAGATGTGTGTGTGGAGTATATTATGGATGATTGTGTCAGAGATGTGTGTGTGGAGTATATTATGGATGACTGTGTCAGACATAGGCTGCTGGAATGTATTATAAATGACTTTATCAGATATTGGTACGTACAACAATAGGCTGTGACCTACATACATGTAATCTGCACATATTATAATTGGCATATCAAAGTTTGCATTCCCTTCACAAATTCAAAAGTTTCTCTTTCAACCTTCTTGTAGCGCAATCTCAGATAAAATAAACCTCAGACTCTGTATTTTCTTTTTCCTCCCCTTCCACCAAACGCCCCGTTTTAAAGCCGCCTTCTGCTCCCACTACCCCCCTCCTTCCCCAGATGTATAAAAAATAATGAATACACGCTCAAATATAAATGAGTTGTGGCCAAGGAAACGGACGTATTTACATTCATTTACAGCCATACAGTTATTCCCCGTTGACAGATGTACAATTTGGTGCGCTCCAGACACTTGATGTGTCAAAGATTGTGCAGGGGAAGGTAATCACTGATTGAAGGCATTCACAATCTGGCATCTTATCGCATCTAAAAAAAACTTTTTCAAATGTTATTGACAGATTTTTGTCAGGTTGTTTTTTGTGACTGTGTGTGGTTCAGGTAACAACTAATTGTGATTTTTTTCCGCTTTTTTTTTTACTTCTTCTTTGTGCGCTTTTAACAAATGGGACAGTTTTTAACGGCAAAGACAGTGGTGGCGAAGCTTTTTATGGTCACGTGCCCAAGATTTCCACCAAAAAGCACTTATTTATAGGAAGGTGCCAACACTCCAATTAAAATTTAGAGAAGTGATATTTTAGTTTCGTGCTGACTGATGACGCTCTGCGTGCCGACTGTGGCCTATTATGTTCCAAAGTCAGACATCGCTGAATCCGAACTTATTAAATTCCGGGTTAGGTTTAGGGTCAAGGCCTATAGTTAAGGTGAAATATTGTATTTGGATAGTACTACAAAACACATGAGTGAAAAACAAACATAAAATATTTTCATTCTATTAGCTTTAAATTTCATTTTCACTGATTAAAAAAATGGATTCTATCTAAAAAAATAATGTTTGAAATGCATTTCAGACAATAAATATGTAATGTGTTTAGTTTGTATTATCCCTTCAAATGGGTAAGTCAGAGATCGCATAAAAAACCATTAGCCAAAAGCCATTGGAAGCTTTCGGAAGAAAATATTATGATGCAACTTTTTAAAGCAGTAAACTAGGTATAATTTAATCTTAATTATCTTCGAAGAATTAATAAAATTGATTAAATAAAATGTATTCTTTGCAAATTAAATGTCACATGTTTTCATGCCATCATCAATATACAACATCGCTCACAATAGGGGAAGTAATTAGAAACACTTTTATTTTTCATTTCGAATTTGTTCATAAATAATTCAGTTGAGGAAATGTCAACCATCCGCCTTAAAACTTTGTTCATTATTTACATAACGTTAACACCTGAACTTTTTCACATCTAAAACATTGCCGTAATGATTTACATGTTTTAAAACCCCCGAAAAATGTTGTTGTTTTTATGTAACATTACAGGCTATATCTGTAGACCAAATGGGGTGGGGTGGGAAGGAGGTGGTAAATATATATTTTGTCGGATGTCACGAGTGAAAAGGTGAAGGCCTATAGATAAGTTGAAGTCCTATTGCTAAAGTGAAGGGCTATAGTTAAGGTGAAGGCCTATAGTCAAAGGTGAAGGCCTATAATTAATCCTTCAAGAGAAAAAAATTCATTGGTAAATTATCAGAACATAAATACTTTCATATGTTAAGTCTTAATTTATTATTTTTTAACTTATTTTATTTATAATCCTAAATGTAAAAAACAAATCCATATTGTCCGTTTTAAACAAATTGAAAATACTCACATACATTTCTTACCTCCCTTTACCCATCTCTCTTTGAAAACAATTTAGTACGTCAAAAAAACCATTGTGTGTGAAGTAACAAAGATGACCTTTGATCCTAAAGACTCTGGCCATGTTCCCTGAGGATTCAATTCACGTTTATTTGCTCTGTGACTTTCTCAGTAATGTTTTTTTTTTCATTCCGTGACGGATTGAAATTTTATTTGTCCTATTGTACGTCGATTTACAATTCTTATTTAAACTAAAACTTAATCTTCCGCCCACATCTGGTCATGTGCACTGGCTGACACAACATCTGGTCATGTGCCCTGCCTGCCACATCTGATCATGTGCCCTGGCTGACACAACATCTGGTCATGTGCCCTGCCTGACACAACATCTGGTCATGTGCCCTGGCTGACACAACATCTGGTCATGTGCCCTGGCTGACACAACATCTGGTCATGTGCCCTGCCTGACACAACATCTGGTCATGTGCCCTGGCTGACACAACATCTGGTCATGTGCCCTGGCTGACACATCTGGTCATGTGCCCTGGCTGACACATCTGGTCATGTGCCCTGCCTGACTCAACATCTGGTCATGTGCACTGGCTGACACAACATCTGGTCATGTGCTCTGCCTGACACAACATCTGGTCATGTGCCCTGGCTGACACATCTGGTCATGTGCCCTGGCTGACACAACATCTGGTCATGTGCCCTGGCTGACACAACATCTGGTCATGTGCCCTGCCTGCCACAATATCTGGTCATGTGCCCTGGCTGACACAACATCTGGTCATGTGCCCTGGCTGACACAACATCTGGTCATGTGCCCTGCCTGACACAACATCTGGTCATGTGCCCTGGCTGACACAACATCTGGTCATGTGCCCTGGCTAACACAACATCTGGCCATGTGCCCTGGCTGACACAACATCTGGTCATGTGCCCTGCCTGACACAACATCTGGTCATGTGCCCTGGCTGACACAACATCTGGTCATGTGCCCTGCCTGACACAACATCTGGTCATGTGCCCTGCCTGACACAATATCTGGTCATGTGCCCTGCCTGACACAATATCTGGTCATGTGCCCTGCCTGACACATCTGGTCATGTGCCCTGGCTGACACAACATCTGGTCATGTGCCCTGGCTGACACATCTGGTCATGTGCCCTGGCTGACACAACATCTGGTTATGTGCCCTGGCTGACACAACATCTGGTCATTTGCCCTGGCTGACACAACATCTGGTCATGTGCCCTGCCAGGCACAACATCTGGTCATGTGCCCTGCCTGACACATCTGATCATGTGCCCTGCCTGACACAACAATTTATTTCTATAATTAAATTATATTGGTGTGAACATTTCTTAATGTAAGGTTTGACTATATATCACTGATATGTATATTGGCATAAAAAATAGATGGCAAGAGAAGTGGATAAACTACTGAAGTTTAAGTTTTATTACTTAATTGAAAAATTTAAACTGACAAAATGATGTTATTTAAAGCGTATTTGATTTTCATACAGACATACGGTTAAACAGACAAACTCACATATAGATAGATAGATAGATAGATAGATAGATAGATAGATAGATAGATAGATAGATAGATAGATAGATAGATAGATAGATAGATAGATAGATAGATAGATAGATAGATAGATAGATAGATAGATAGATAGATAGATAGATAGATAGATAGATTAGATAGATAGATAGATAGATAGATAGATAGATAGATAGATAGATAGATAGATAGATAGATAGATAGATAGATAGATAGATAGATAGATAGATAGATAGATAGATAGATAGATAGATAGATAGATAGATAGATAGATAGATAGATAGATAGATAGATAGATAGATAGATAGATAGATAGATAGATAGATAGATAGATAGATAGATAGATAGATAGATAGATAGACTGGCGGATGGGTGGATGGACAAACAGACAGATAAATAGATACATAGATAGACGGACAACACCAGGCAAGACTGAATGGCAGGCAAGGAGCTAGGTAGGTAAGAAGGTATGTAGAGTAGATAGGCAGAAGGAAGGATGGGTGGATAAAATCCTTGGGTCACTTAGATGGTACATTGTTATAATCAGTTTCACTTAAGTGCCTAATATTTAAAAAAAACAACCTAGTTCTTGGATTCTCCTACCCAGACTCTGCCTGGGAATGTCTCGTTCCAGTCAACACAATCCATCAAGAACACTTTTCTAAGAGTGTGGCCAGCGATAGACCTGACAAGTGTTGCTTCCTCCCCCCCCCCCTCAATCACGTCCAAATGTTCATCAGCATTAGGATCCCCAAACAAAAACACTCTTCTTTCTGAAATTGATTTATTTGTATATATATATATATATATATATATATATATATATATATATATATATATATATATATATACTTATAAGCAGTGATATTTCAGTTCTAAAAATAATTTCAATTCTTATTTTTATTCTATTCGCTGTAATTAATTTCTATTCTTATTCTTATTCAAGTTCTGAAATTATTTTAAATTATTATTCTTATTCAAGTTCTGAAATATTTTCAATTGTTATTTTCATAATCAAGGGTCAAACAGACGAACTTCACGAATTTGAATATTCATAACAACTTTATTTCAATAAAACACTTCATAGCTATCATATAGATAGTTGCTGCTATCGAGTATCAACTATCAAGTTCTACATTTTTACAATCAACATTATCTACATAAGAAATTAAAAATGAGTCAGCTGGTCATCAGACACTATGTTCCAACAGTTTGAGTTTTGAGTTATCAGTGATAAAATAAGAACAAGCTTATCACAGTTGAGCAATGTTCTTGTTTAATTTCAAAAAGACCCTCATTTCAAGGAATTTTTGCATTCTATTTCGCCTCCCAGTGGTTAACATTCCACACATAGAAAAGATTCGTTCTACGTATGCCTGCGAAGCAGGTGCCGTTAACAATTCCTCAGCGATTTTTGACAGTTTGCTGTAAGTTGCTTTTCTGTTGTGCCAGAATATCAGAGAATCCGTTGTCTTTGTACAAGTATTCCTGTCTGTAGTGTCTGTTATATACCAATTCAACTGACATTGTACAGTGTCCTGACTTCTAGATGCAGTTGGCGATGAAGTTAAGGCATTTTCGACAAGCCGGGTAGCGAGAAACTTGAACTTTTGCAGTGCTGGAGGAGGTGAAGATAAACCAGGTTCCAATGGAATCTCAGATGAAGATGAGGATGACTCTGAACCAATTAGTGTATAGATGATCATTTTTGCAGCATTTAAAAGTGGTGACAAGTCAGGTGAGAAAAGAACATCAGCAAGGCTAGGATCAAGAAGGCATGCAGCAGCAGGCAAAGGATTAAAACTGATACATTCAGGATTAAAAATGAATTCAAATCTGCTTCTAAAATCACGCAGAAGCTTGCTTGTTAGGATCTTCGGTGCTGGGGACTGTTCAAGATGACATTCCAGATTTACCAGTGATGGGATGATAGTAGACAGTGATTGGCTGTCGGACTGCAGAATATTCGTCTGTACCGCAAATGGTTCCAGCAGGGTGACAACCTCTTCAAGCCTCAGCCATTCACTTGGAAGCAAGGAATCCATGCCTGCAATATGCCAGAAAGATAAAACTTCAATGGGAGATTACCCAAAAGAAAGTCTGTTACCCAGTTTGTCAAGCATAAATTTTAGTTTAAAACTTGAAATCACAATGATGGAATTTACAAAATGTCAGAACAAACAAAAAAGACAGAAGTTACAGAACAAACAAAAGTAATATTATACAAAGAATTACAAGATACATTCCTTACCAAGGCCAGTCAGAATCTCGCTAACTGCGTTCTTGATTGTGATTAAACGTTTGATCATGGTATAGGTGCTGCTCCACCTTGTGACACAGTCAGAAATAACTGTTTTTCCACAAATCTTTATTAACTTCTCTGTAGCAGCACCTGATTTTCTGATGCGACTGACGAGGTTACGAGTCTTGGCTAGCAGGACATCGTAATGGCTGTAAACTGGTTTGATTATGAGCTGTAAAGTATGTGCCAAACATGCCAGCCGTCTTAGCGGCACGTGTTCTGGAAGATCAAGTTTGTCTTCCTCGTTTGTATTCTCAGGAGCATGGCCATCATCACCATCTGAACTTTCTGAAGTGTTACTGGTTTCAACTTCTTCATCCTCAACGTCGCTTTCTGACACTTGGTTATCATTTTGTTCCTGAAATAAGACGAACATATAACCTTGAACAATTATCTACAATTTACTATGAACCCAGATTTTTTTCCATTTCATCAGTTCAATAATCAATACTGAAATTTTTGTGAGTAAATTGACCACGAAAACAAAAGAATCTATCACCAAAAGAAGAAGTACTTTACCACTTAAGCTGATCTAAAATTTATAAACACAAAAACAAAATCCACAATTATTCGGAAATGGAAATGAAGTAAAATGCCGCATTACCTGGTGCTTCTTTTGCAATATGGTAACAGCCTTTACTATATTTGTTCCATTATCGCATATGACCAATAAAACTTTCTCAGGAGCTATATTCCATAATGTGAGACTGCTGTCAAGACATGCTGCCAGTCTTTCACCGGTGTGAGGATGTTCAATCTCGGTCAAATTCAAAAAAGCATGAATCGGAGTAGACGTTTCTGGGTCAAAAAAACATGCTGAAATTCCAACGAATGAAGATGACAATCCTGGCTTCGACCATCCATCAAGGCATATGGTTATCCAGCGTGCTCGATCAAGTAAGGCCCTTATGCAAACCGACTTCAGAGTGAACTGTTCAGTAAATTTCTTGTTCATTGTCGACGACGCTAGAAAGCAATAAACATAAATATCTTAAAGAACAGTGGTGGCTAATATTGTGACATTGTTTATTTGACAAAGTCCATAGTTAACTTTTAAAAAAATTACAGCCAAGCCAGAAACTAAGATATGTATAAGATATAAGCTATGTATAAAGCTGTTCATAAAGAATATGAAATTATGAATTTATGAACTGCTAAGTACTTAACACTTAAAAAACTAACCAGGAAGAAGGAACTTTGGATCAAGTGTTTTAATCATGTGTCTGAATGACGGCTTGTCAACCACTGTGACCGGATAGCAGGTGTCTATCAACATGTCCATCACACTGGACAAACGCTGTTGATACTCCTGCGACTCTGTTGACCAGGATACGATTTTACGTTGAACGCAATCAGCCAATGTCTGAGTCGCATATTTGCAGACCGTCGTTTTCTTTGGTTTTGTCTTTAATGATCTCGCCTCGGTTAATTTAACATACTGCTCATACTCCTGCTTATGTAATCTGCGGAGATGCGACAGCATATTTGTACTGTTTTTACCCGCCAACAAAGCACCACACTCGCTATTAGTCTTCTCAATAACAACTTTACATTTCACTTTCCCTTCCTGCTCCATATATGTAAAGTAATCCCACACCAGACTCTCCTTCTTTCTTCCAGCTAACATCTTTGATAATGAACTCATTGTCCTCAAAAACAAACTTTACTCGTCCAAAACAAATATAAATCGAATAAATAAACCGGCGAAAGTTTTTGAACCGGAAGTAACCGATCATGAAGAAATGCGATTCTTTAGCGCTTTTTACTACAATACAAATTACGGATTTTGACGGAAATGACTGGACGAATGCGTCAATACGAAAACACGGAATTCGGCGCAAATGGCGGAACATATTCCACGCGATATTCGTTCAATAATAATTTTCGTTATTATTACTATTCTATTCATGAAAAGTAATTTTTATTTCTATTCTATTACCGTTCTCAGAATAATTTTTGTTCTTATTTTCGTTATCATTAACGAATTTCAATAATTTTCGTTCTTATTCTTATTCTCGTTAACGTAAATATCACTGCTTATAAGACGCATTTTTGTCTGTCTGTCTGTCTGTCTGTCTGTCTGTTCCCTTATAGCTCAAGATCCAGAAAAACAGATAATGTGAAATTGTTTACACATACACATAATTACATGGGGAAGGTTATAGGACAGGTTTCGTTTCATCTCGATGGGTAGTTTAATTGTAATTAATTTTTTTTTTTTATTTTAGTATTTTACTATATTAAAGTAATCTCGACGGCGCCATAAATAAAATTCCTCTGTGACGTCATTTCCCGATGTTCGAATAGGACTTGCGCGCTGGTGCTGTATTGTGCCTGTGTGATGCGAAGAATTGTTGATGTTTTTTCATGCTCTCTGATTTGTACAGTTTGAGGAAGGTAAAGGAATGAAGAAGGATTTTAGAAGAAGTGTGAAGCCATAATAATAAGTATTTATATATTTATATATATATATATATATATATATATATATATATATATAGAGAGAGAGAGAGAGAGAGAGAGAGAAAGAGAGAGAGAGAGAGGAAGAGGTAGGGAGAGAGATAAAGAGAGAGTGGGGGGCAGGAGGAGAGAGAGAGGGTAGGAGGGAGGGAGGGGGAGAGAGGGGTTAGAAGGGAGAGAAGGAGGGAGGGAAAGGGAGAGAGGGGGAGGGAGGGAGGGAGAGAGAGAGAAAGAGAGAGAGGGGGTAGGGAGAAAACAGAAGGTAAACAGAAAACCTTATTTTAAACCCGGGCAAAGCCGGGTACTTGCAACTAGTATATATATATATATATATATATATATATATATATATATATCTTTATATAGTTGATAAACGAGCAACAAAGTGGGAGTGGGGGGAAGGGCACTTGATTTATGGTTGTCATTGTGAGTAGCAATGTGATGTGGTGACTTGATTTATGGTTGTCATTGTGATTAGCAATATGAAGTGGTGATTTGATTTATGGTTGTCATTGTGAGTAGCAATGTGAAGTGGTGACTTGATTTATGGTTGTCATTGTGAGTAGCAATGTGTGGGGGGGGGGGACATCTGATTTATGGTTGTCATTGTGAGTAGCAATGGGGGGCGGACATCTGATTTATGGTTGTCATTGTGAGTAGCAATGGGGGGCGGACATCTGATTTATGGTTGTCATTGTGAGTATCTGTGTGAGGGACTTCATTTATGGTCGTAGATCTGAGTAGCAATATGAGGGATCTGAACTATGGTAACAAATAGTTTGTACCTGTCGAACAGCTTCTGAGTTTAAGCTTTAATAGTGAGACAGCAGTAACTTAGTTGTCATCTTTCAATACGTCAATAAGCCACTTTAAGTTCTTATCATTTGAATAACAATGTATACTTAAGTTATGTTTATTCCCTCTTAAGTCCATCTAATTACAGTTCTGTTTATTCCTCCTAAGTCCATCTAATTACAGTTCTGTTTATTCCCTCTTAAGTCCATCTAATTACAGTTCTGTTTATTCCCTCTTAAGTCCATCTAATTACAGTTCTGTTTATTCCCTCTTAAGTCCATCTAATTACAGTTCTGTTTATTCCCTCCTGTCCATCTAATTACAGTTATGTTTATTCCCTCCTGTCCATCTAATTACAGTTATGTTTATTCCCTCCTAAGTCCATCTAATTACAGTTCTGTTTATTCCCAGCTAAGTCCATCTAATTTAAACCGTCAAGGGATTTCTCTCATTCCCCCTTCTTCAATCTGTGTCTAGTGCCCAGATTTCCCCGAACATTTCGATAGCCATCTATTAATCTATTATTGACAAAACCCCAATGCCAGCTGCAGCCAATGAGGTTTTTGTTTGCTTTAAGTTTTGGTTGTTTTTTTTTCTTCCAAATCCTTACATTTTATTTTGGGTGTAGAGATTAAGAATTTTCTTTCGTCTTTTTTTCCAAGTTTCTCGGGCTATAGATGAATGTATTGTGTGAATTTTTTTCTGAGAAAGAGAGAAAGTTGAGAGGGGGGGATAGATAGATGGTCTTGTGTCTTTAATCCATCTTTTCATTAGCTTTTTTTATAAAGAATGGAACATAGTTCCTTCTTTTTTCTTATTCTGGTTTATAATTTTAAAAAGTTACAGTGAAAAGTTCGAAATTTTAATGAAACAAAACGAAATGTTTTACCAACAACTTTGTCAAACAGGTGAAATATTTTTTTTTTTATTTTAACCAACAAACTATCATAGAAAAACATCATTCTACGCCGTGTGGTCGTATGGTAAAGTCTCTCGACTGTTAACCTGAGGAGCATTGGTTTTATCCCCGGTGGGAATGAAAGAAGGGCATCATAAAAAAAACCAGTCCCACTAGTGGTTTATAGCAGTGCTTCTCAAACTTTTTGAAGTCACGGCCCCCTTGAAACGCCAATCAATATATCGCGGCCCCCCTATTTTTTTTTTTGGTTTAGATTGCTTAGATTTATAATTTTTCGAAATTCCACGGCCCCCCTCCGGACAGTCGACGGCCCCCTAGGGGGCCGCGGCCCACCACTTTGAGAAGCACTGGTTTATAGGATCTATGAGATTTCATCCCATCGTTACAGAGACTGCACACAAAAGTACACACACACACAAGCACACCAACAAATTTGTTCTGACAAACAGCTGAAAGATTTGTATTTATTTCTTTTAATTATTATAACCAACAAACTAATCATAGAAAAGCGTCTTTTTACAGTTTCATTACCTCTATGTCCAATGAGAGAAATACATCATTCATGCAATAACCTGCAATACACTGCAATAACACAAATCATACTTTGCAAATAACACGGGAAATCAAATGTATCAAGAAAACATAAATCAAGCTTTACAACAACACTGTAAAGGGACATAAATCAAACCTAATGTTAATACTTCAACTTCTACGACAGAATTTTTTTTTTTTGCTTAAAGAAGAAAAAAAAAATTCTTCGAAATGTTTCCTTTTTTTTATTTTCTTCTAGCTGAGTAAACTCAAAGATCCCCCAGTCTCCTGGCAATATACAACTCACTCTAAACTCTCTGTCTAGTGGAGCGTGAAGATTCCAGAGTTTCTATTTCAAACATGAATGATTTCTTCAATCTACATTCTATTTTTCTTATTGATTCTCACATTGAGTGTGAAAGGATGTGTTCGGAGTATTGGGTAGGAATGGGAAAGGAGGGGGGGGGTAGGCAGTTACGTACGTACAAGAATAGAATTCACTTCAGTAACTTTTGTCAACTGTGAGATCAAGAGACTCAGAAAAGTTAACTTTTTAATCAATTTTTTTTTAACTTATATTTTGAAGGAGGGGGGGGGTTGGAGATATGCCTTAAAAATTGATTGAAAAATGTTTCTAAAGTTAGGCAACATAATCAATAATTGATGGCACAAAAACAGCCAGATATGCTTGTGTGTGTTATTTTAAAGTACATCGCTGGTCTATACGATTAGATCAATATATATATATAGGACATTTTATTATTAACAAAGTCGGACATTAGTCAGCTAGACAGATGGTTCCTTAAAGGTCCCGCGACTAATATGTGTCGTGGTGGTCGTAAGCGAGAGTGTGTGTGTGTTTTAGGGTAAAAGTTCGAGATACAATTTTAGTGTAAAGAATTGAGACACAATTTTAGTCCGTGTTTTACAGTAAGGATTCAATACACAATTTTAGTGCGTGTTTTACGGTAAGGATTCAATACACAATTTTAGAGCGTGTTTTAAGGTAAGGATTCGAGACACAATTTTCGTGCGTGTTTTACGGTAAGGATTCGAGACTAAATTTTAGTGCGTGTTTTACGGTAAGGATTCGAGACACAATTTTAGTGCGTGTTTTACGGTAAGGATTCGAGACACAAATTTAGTGCGTGTTTTACGGTAAGGATTCGAGACACAATACTACCGGTTACCTTATCTTTCGTGGTGCCGCTTATGATATAAAATAAAAAAACAAGTTGCTGGATAGTACCAGATAGTGACCATAAAGTCTGCAAGTGATAGGTCAAAGTTCAACTTTGCATAGCATGTATTTTCTCCGAATATGCCAGCCTGTTATTTTGTTTGATTGCTTATTTAAAAAATAATTACAGTAATTATATTGAGTGATAACGTGGCGTATGCTACGCTGCGGGACGACTAGTATATATATATATATATATATATATATATATATATATATATATACTTATAAGAGGCATTTGTTGTCTGTCTGTCTGTCTGTCTGTTCCCTTATAACTCAAGATCCAGATAACCAAATAATGTGAAATTTTTTACACATACACATAATTACATGGGGAAGGTTATAGGACAGGTTTCGTTTCATCTCGATGGGTAGTTTAATTGTAATTAATTTTTTTTTTTTATTTTAGTATTTTACTATATTAAAGTAATCTCGACGGCGCCATAAATAAAATTCCTCTGTGACGTCATTTCCCGATGTTCGAATAGGACTTGCGCGCTGGTGCTGTATTGTGCCTTTGTGATGCAAAGAATTGTTGATGTTTCTTCATGCTCTCTGATTTGTACAGTTTGAGGAAGATAAAGAAATGAAGAAGGATTTTAGAAGAAGTGTGAAGCCATAATAACAAGTATATATATATATATATATATATATATATATATATATAGAGAGAGAGAGAGGGAGAGAGGGAGGGGGGGAGGAGAGAGAGGGAGGGAGGGAGGGAGCGGGAGAGAGGAGGAGGGAGGGGGGATGGACAGGGGGGGAGAAAAGGAGGGAGATGGGAGAGGGAGCAGGGGGGAGAGGGAGAGAAAGGAAGGGAGGGAGAGAGGGGGTAGGGATGGAGAGAGAGGGGGAGGGAGGGAGAGAGAGGGGGGAGAGAGGGAGGGAGAGAGAGATGAAGAGTGAGGGGGGGCAGGGGAGGGAGAGATAGGAAATGAGGGAGGGAGGAAGGGGAAGAGAGGGGGGAGGGAGAGAGAGATGGAAAGGGGAGGGAGGGAGAAAGGAGGGAGAGAGGGGTTAGGGAGGGAGAGAGGGGGAGGGGAAGGAGAGAGGGAGAGGATGGAAGAAATGGGAGGAAGAGATAAAGAGAAAGAGGGGGCAGGGAGGGAGAGAGAGGGAAGGAGGAGGGAGGGAGTATGGACGGTGGGAGAGAAGGAGGGGGAGAGGGGAGAGAGGTAGATGGGAGAGAGGGAGGGTGAGGGAGGGAGGGAAAGGGAGAGGGGGAGGGAAGGAGAGAGAGAGAGAGGAAGCGAGAGAGGGGGTAGGGAGAAAACAGAAGGTAAACAGAAAACCTTATTTTAAACTTGCAACTAGTATATATATATATATATATATATATATATATATATATATATATATATATATATATGATGCTCCGTATATATAAGAACAGCATGTAAGTAAGAAATTAAGAAGTTAAGAAAGATAGTAAGCCTAATTGAACTTGCGCTCGGGTGCTATATCGTGCCAAACCAAACTTGCCTCTGTGCTGCAAAGTGGTAGAGAAACAAAAATTAATTTGATCATTATTGAAAGGCTTCATTTTGATTTTAACATTGAGAGAATTAATTACTGTTTAAACAAACAATCGTAAGTTATTAGCGTTGACGGGGTAAAACGTAATTTGTGACTATGAAATGTAGGTCATTTCTGCACATTAGGTAGGTGGCATAAATTATCACCCATATCTTTACCAATTGATGTTTGGTTTGGTTTCATTTGGTTGGTTGGTTTGGTTGGTTTCATTGATTAGATCGGTTGTTTGTTTGGTTTGGTTGGTTATGTTGACGGGTAAAACGTAATTTGTGACATGAAATGTAGGTCACTTCTGCACTTTTGGCAGGTGGCATAAATTAGCACCCATATCTATACCTAATGGTGTGTTAGAAATGTTTTAAGAGTCACATTTGAACTCCCGACTTACCTGACAGTATGTAGTATATAGTATATTTAGTATATATATATATATATATATATATATATATATATATATATATATACTTATAAGAGGCATTTGTTGTCTGTCTGTCTGTCTGTTCCCTTATAACTCAAGATCCAGATAACCAAATAATGTGAAATTTGTTACACATACACATAATTACATAGGGAAGGTTATAGGACAGGTTTCGTTTCATATCGATGGGTAGTTTAATTGTGATTAATTATTTTAGTATTTTACTATATTAAAGTAATCTCGACGGCGCCATAGATAAAATTCCTCTGTGACGTCATTTCCCTATCATACACTTTTAAAAGAGGGGTAACTCCCGGAAACTCCAATTGTAAACATGATGAAATCAATAGTCATATCTATTTACCTATCGTTTTATGTATTCGGAAGATTAAAATTAAAGGTGCACTTTCATAAACCGAAATACGTTAATTAAAATGTTTCTGTGACATTATTAACATTATTAATACAATCTCAATGCGTAGTTTAATTGTAATTAATTATTTTAGTATTTTACTATATTAAAGTATTCACGGTATGGGATCGCCTTCACTATAAATAAAAATCGCGCACCAAGTGAATGTGTAATTGAACGGACGGTGAAGAAAGGGACTAGGGACGGGAAAAAAAAAAATATTGTTGTTTTTTTTTTTTCATGCTGCAAGTACCCGACTTTGCCCGGGATTAAAATAAGGTTTTCTGTTTATTTAAGAAGCGTAATTTGACTTTTAATTGTACAGAGAGAGGGAGGGGGGAGAGAGATAAAGAGAGAGGGGCAGGGAGGGAGAGGGAAGGAGGGGGCAGAGAGGGGGAGAGAAGGAGGGAGGGAGGGAGAGAGGTGGTAGGGAGGGAGATTAAGGGGGAGGGAGGGGAGAGGGAGGGGTTGGAGAGAGAAGAGGGGAAGGAAAGAGAAAGGAAGGGAGGGAGGGAGTAGGGAGGGAGGGAGGGAGAGGATGGGAGAAATGGGAGGGAGTGAGGGAGATAGAGGGGGCAGGGAGGGAGAGAGGGGTGAGGAGGGAAGGTGGAGAGGAGGGGGGACGGGGGTGGAGAGGGAGGGTTAGAGAGAGAAGAGGGAAGGAAAGAGAAAGGAAGGGAGGGAGTAGGGAGGGAGATAGAGGGGACGGAGGGAGAGAGAGGATGGGAGAAATGGGAGGGAGTGAGATATAAAGAGAGAGGGGGGCAGGGAGGGAGAGAGGTTGGAGGAGGAAGGGACGAAGGTGGAGAGAGGGTAGGGAGAAAACAAAAGGTAAACAGAAAACCTTATTATAAACCCGGGCAAAGCCGGGTACTTGCAACTAGTATATATATATATATATATATATATATATATATATATATATATATATATATATATATATGTATATGACGTTTGTTTCCAGACTTTGAGAGTAACACAGTTAAACAAAGTGAGGATAATACGTTCCTTTGACTCATGTGTACTGGCCATTGAAAGTATCAGAGGGGAGATGCGGTAGGGGGGAGGGGAAACACTGTCATTAGGTGATGACATTCCATATCAATGACAGCACGTGACGGTCTATGTCAATGACGCCTAATATCAGTGAGATCAATACAGGCGACTGTCATGTCAGAAGTTGAGTCTGGGGTTTGTCAGATGTTTTCCGGCTTTCACCTGCAAGTATTGTCTGACTTACCTAATGTAAACACTTGTTACCTCTGTTTTACTTTTTTTTTTTCATTTATGCAAACAACTGTGTTAATGATACAGACATAGTGCTTGATATATAGATATAGACATAGTGCTTGGTGTATGTAAATAAACATAATGCTTTCACAAGATCTGCTAACAGTGGCCAATACTGATAGCATGAAGAAAACTACAAAAAATGATTCTTATTAGAAAAAAAAAATTCAAAAATAATAGTGACAAATGATACAGACAGACAAACAGACAAACAGATGAACATGTAGATAGATAGATAGATAGATAGATAGATAGATAGATAGATAGATAGATAGATAGATAGATAGATAGATGGATAGATAGATTAGATAGATAGATAGATAGATAGATAGATAGATAGATAGATAGATAGATAGATAGATAGATAGATAGATAGATAGATAGATAGATAGATAGATAGATAGAGTGATAGATAGATAGATAGATAGATAGATAGATAGATAGATAGATAGATAGATAGATAGATAGATAGATAGATAGATAGATAGATAGATAGATAGATAGATAGATAGATAGATAGATAGATAGATAGATAGATAGATAGATAGATAGATAGATAGATAGATAGATAGATAGATAGATAGATAGATAGATAGATAGATAGATAGATAGATAGATAGATAGATAGATAGATAAGATAGATAGATAGATAGATAGATAGATAGATAGATAGATAGATAGATAGATAGATAGATAGATAGATAGATAGATAGATAGATAGATAGATAGATAGATAGAGTGATAGATAGATAGATAGATAGATAGATAGATAGATAGATAGATAGATAGATAGATAGATAGATAGATAGATAGATAGATAGATAGATAGATAGATAGATAGATAGATAGATAGATAGATAGATAGATAGATAGATATTATGAATTATTAGTTTATGTGTGCATATTTATTTCGAGTTCTAACTCGACAGACACATTCCACAAAGTAATACCTAAGAATCTGATAAAATAACTCGACAGACATATTCCACAAAGTAATACCTAAGAATCTGATAAAATAACTCGACAGACACATTCCACAAAGTAATACCTAAGAATAATAGTGACAAATGATACAGACAGACAAACAGACAAACAGATGAACATGTAGATAGATAGATAGATAGATAGCTAGATAGATAGCTAGATAGATAGATAGATAGATAGATAGATAGATAGATAGATAGATAGATAGATAGATAGATAGATAGATAGATAGATAGATAGATAGATAGATAGATAGATAGATAGATAGATAGATAGATAGATAGATAGATAGATAGATAGATAGATAGATAGATAGATAGAGTGATAGATAGATAGATAGATAGATAGATAGATAGATAGATAGATAGATAGATAGATAGATAGATAGATAGATAGATAGATAGATAGATAGATAGATAGATAGATAGATGATGATAGATAGATAGATAGATAGATAGATAGATAGATAGATAGATAGATAGATAGATAGATAGATAGATAGATAGATAGATAGATAGATAGATAGATAGATAGATAGATAGATAGATAGATAGATAGATAGATAGATAGATAGATAGATAGATAGATAGATAGATAGATAGATAGATAGATAGATATTATGAATTATTAGTTTATGTGTGCATATTTATTTCGAGTTCTAACTCGACAGACACATTCCACAAAGTAATACCTAAGAATCTGATAAAATAACTCGACAGACATATTCCACAAAGTAATACCTAAGAATCTGATAAAATAACTCGACAGACACATTCCACAAAGTAATACCTAAGAATCTGATAAAATAACTCTATAACAAACATTCCTGGAATTTAATTCTAATTCATAATCCTTCAAGTTTCAAGTCAATTCGTATCCTATAAAAATCTCATTGGTTCCAGCAGAATATTTGTAATGTAAATACACTAAGCTTTTATTATATTTTAAACTTAAAAAAAAAACAGTCATTAAACTTTACAAACAGCAATAGAATAAAAGTTGAGAGAGTCATACTAGGTGATTTCACTATAATGGTCAATTGTATAGTGGCTTTCGGGTGTGTGAATACTTCAAGATCACCTTTAGGATGACTGAATTCATGAGAAGATTCGAATTCTTGAGTGTCTGCCCTTCCCATCTCCACCACCCCTCCTCTGCTTCATACCTCTAATTTTTGTCGGATACCAAGTTTTTCAAATTTTAATGAGCTCTGATTTTGTAACGTAATTTCTTACATCCGTACACAGAAAATTGTAAGCTAAATAAAAGAGTTTAAGTTAATTGCATATCGTATTACCAGCTACCACAAAAAAAAAAGCTGTAGGATGTTTATGCTAGTGCAGAATGTCACACCAAACTCTTTTTTTTGTTTAGTTTAACTGCAGACCCAGTTAGCCAAATCTTCCAGCCATATAAACAAATTTACATTGAATAAAATATTCTACGGGGATCAATTCTTAACGAGAACCTCGGGAGGATGTGACCTTTTAGTTTGTTTGCTGTCCTACAGTTACAGTTAGCTGGTGGGGGTGTGTTGAGTCTCACACCAATAGCCTGCATCACACCATGGTGTGTGGGTGTGGGTGGGGGGGGTGGGTGGGTGTTGTAATGACACACGGGCTGTAGTGTCACACTGATCAAATATTGATGCTTGTTTTATAATCCTGGGTCACACCATGGGACACAATCTACGTGCGAACGAGATAGTAAGGGGACTGTACTTTGTATGTACCACGGATTTTTTGAATTCGATTCTGTATTGATGACACATGATTTTATTTTTAAATGGTGTTTTTGTTTTGTTCTTTAAATAAATTGTGTATGACAATGTAGTTACTTATTTAAACTTGTGGGAAATTGTATTTTTATACTTTCAATTTTCATTTGAATTGTATAGTTAGAGTGTGTTTAGCGTTCACCTCTCTCTCAGTCATTCTTGTTATTACATATTAGAAATAGTGCATGATGATCTATTATCATTTAAATGTGTCTTTCTTTGAAAAAAAATCCTAATAATTTTTTTTAATGAATGGTGTGGATTTATTTTTTTTTTACTACAGCCCTGAAATATATTTTGTGTACCATCTTTACTCCTTTGAATCTTCTTTGAAAGAAATGATTTTATGTTCATTGACTCATCGCCCCCCCCCCCAATCGTACATTATAAGTCAAATGTACAACGCCTGTATATGTTAGTTTAAAGTGGAAGTGAATAGCTCAATCAAGTACTCGTCTACCCATGAAATGTATTCCTAATAAACATCATCAGCAAATATACTAATGATTACTTATTTATTTTTTTATTATTGATCGAAATTGAACTTCAATGAGTTTGTATTACAAGATGTACGATCCAATAGTCCCGGCCTTTATAGATCTTAAGTTAATCTGAAAACATCTATTTACTCGCTTACATTCATTTTAAATGTACTTTTTAAACAAAAATCGTGAAGCAAATTAGCCTGACTTCAGTGAAGCTTTAACAAATGGGACTATTTAAAAAAGGGGGTTAATGAGTACTTTACAGGAAATGACATAGGAGAGTGGGTGGCCCAATGTAAGGCTCCCGTTGAGCCAGTAATTCTGTTCACTGAATCTTGATATATTTACTAATTGTGGCTCTTTAACAAGAATCAATTTACAATATAAATGCGTCATTGACCGCCATATACCCTGCATTCAACAAGATTGTAAATACATATCTGACCGATTGATTGTAAATACATATCTGACCGATTGATTGTAAATACATATCTGACCGATTGATTGTAAATACGTATCTGACCAATTGATTGTAAATACATATCTGACCGATTGATTGTAAATACGTATCTGACCAATTGATTGTAAATACGTATCTGACCAATTGATTGTAAATACGTATCTGAACAATTGATTGTAAATACATATCTGACCGATTGATTGTAAATACATATCTGACCGATTGATTGTAAATACGTATCTGACCAATTGATTGTAAATACGTATCTGAACAATTGATTGTAAATACACATCTGACCAATTGATTGTAAATACATATCTGACCGATTGATTGTAAATACGTATCTGACCAATTGATTGTAAATACGTATCTGAACAATTGATTGTAAATACACATCTGACCAATTGATTGTAAATACATATCTGACCAATGTCTTTCACGGTTATATGCAAATTAGGCGCAGGGGCGTCATCTGCTGGGCAAATACCGAGAGGCGATTTCCCTACCCCCCCACCTCCCATCAAACCCCCGTCCTCGAGGATCCACTGTGTTTTCTGCTCTGCTTTTTGTGGAAGGAGAGAGGTTGTTAAAAAGGGAATAAATAAATCTTGATTAATAATTATAATCATTTGTGTACATTTTAAAAATATGTAAATAAAAAGCATATGTTTCTATTATTGAATGCATTGTAAGCCCTATTTTACACCAGTGAAATCAAAAGTAACCTTCTAGATCACAGCATCGTATCAAATACATTCCGCAAAACGACACACACATAATATATGTCTTAAAATACCGTTAAAAAAAAATTCCAACATTTACATTTGTAACGGGGAGGGAGGGGGGGCGGAAAGGGTCATTAGCGGGGTTGGGGTGTGTGTGGGTGGGAGGGATCACTGCCCCAAAATATCAATGATTATTTTTATAACAAATAAATAGATCATGTTTAATAATTATCAAACTAATGAAAGCGCAGAATCTGTTTTACATTAAAGTAAGCCTACTGCAGCTAATAACGTCTGAGAAAGCGCCATTACTATGATCTTAGTCATATGTAAATGGAGAGGGATAAGGGGAGACAATTACTTTTTGTTCATTTCTCTACAAATAGTCTAAAAAAATCTATCAATGTGTTCAATATACAACCATTTTATTGTGAATAATCAATATAGCGTTTGGTTGTTAAAAAAACATTTTTGTATATTTTGTTTCATTTGTACTTTAAATGTGTAAATTAAATGTTAAAGAAAAGTTGTAAATATTTAAAAATATATCGAACACGTTTGTTGTTAGTTGCCAGAGTTACGAGATGTTATTCTCATGGTGTTATGACGTTGTAAATCATACAGAAATTTTACAATGTAACAAAATATGGCATAATGTCATATTAGACAAAAAGCACACTCAAATTTCGAAAAATTAAGTTTAAATCTGAAATGACATTCCTGACTAGGCGCCCTAATCCTACACTGGCACAGAGACCCCTAAACAGAGAATATGTATAACAAAACTTTTTGATGTATTATCAAATATGAGCTTCCTTACATCATCAAATTTTATACATTTGTGCTGATAAAATAACCATACAACAAACATTAAAATATAATGTTTTTATGTATTCATACATTGTCAGCCTTCTTTCTCGACATAATATGACAACGTCTCTACCTCGGACCCACAAAACCCTAAGACCGTCTCCGATCAGGACCCCAGTATTTTAAAGCTAATAAGAATCTACTGGATGTGTTGTAAACATTTTAAATATGCATCACTCCAACTACCAAATGAAACTATAATTCGTTTCTCTGCAATAAAGAACTCATCAGCAATTTATCTTGAAATAAAAACTCAAATATACTAGATCGTGTACTTTGATACTGGCAAATAGTTTCCATGTTGTATTTCCTATGGAAAGGAGACATTTGATAACAGTTTTTGTTGTATGTCCAATGAACAAGAGACATTTGATATTAGTTTTTTGTTGTATGTCCAATGAACAAGAGACATTTGATATTAGTTTTTGTTGTATGTCCAATGGCCAAGAGACATTTGATACTAGTTTTTGTTGTATGTTCAATGGCCAAGATACATTTGATATTAGTTTTTGTTGTATGTCCAATGGCCAAGAGACATTTGATACTAGTTTTTGTTGTATGTTCAATGGCCAAGAGACATTTGATATTAGTTTTTGTTGTATGTCCAATGGCCAAGAGACATTTGATACTAGTTTTTGTTGTATGTCCAATGGCCAAGAGACATTTGATATTAGTTTTCGTTGTATTTCAATGGACAAGAGACATTTGATATAGTTTTTGTTGTATGTCCAATGAACAAGAGACATTTGATATCAGTTTTTGTTGTATGTCCAATGGCCAAGAGACATTTGATACTAGTTTTTGTTGTATGTTCAATGGCCAAGAGACATTTGATATTAGTTTTTGTTGTATGTCCAATGGCCAAGAGACATTTGATACTAGTTTTTGTTGTATGTCCAATGGCCAAGAGACATTTGATATTAGTTTTCGTTGTATTTCAATGGACAAGAGACATTTGATATAGTTTTTGTTGTATGTCCAATGAACAAGAGACATTTGATATCAGTTTTCGTTGTATTTCAATGGACAAGAGACATTTGATATAGTTTTTGTTGTATGTCCAATGAACAAGAGACATTTGAAGAGTTCTTTAACGACCTATAGTAATAGCCCTGGTAATCATGCAATAAAATAACCGTTATATTTCAAAAAAAGGTGTGAAATTAATAATACATAGAGGGAAAGGGGTGGGGGGAGCATGTGAGAGAAACATCAAGGAAAGGTAAGGAAAACTATGGGTCAACATTACTCACCAACTTATTGTTACTTTTAACTTGATAGTACAATCACTAGTATGTGTACTTGAGTCTTCAGTCCATTTAGTACATAACTGTGTAAATAAATATCAATATTTGTTTTAATTTTATTTCATAATAACAAAGTCCAAATTATTTATCGTATGCTGGTTAATATCAATATCTGTTTTTGGATTTTTCTGTAACACACGATCATATATTGTTTATATAAGTTTGGGGTGGATGAACTATTTAACCAATATCCCTCACATTATCAAACTCTATAAGAAAAGAAATTATTTCCAATATAGCTCATTTTTTTTTAAATAATTCTATTCAAGTTTATTTTATCCTCGTTATCCTGAAATCATTTTATTTGAACCCACTTGAGGCATTTGTCGACATCAGTTGTAACTGAGGCCAAGACAATATTACGTAAATATCACATTGTCATATAAACAGAGCAAGTTTCTTTTTTTGTTGTCCTTGGAGTGTTAAAGATGAGACACTATAACAATTCTGACAAAGTTGATACATCCCCGACTTTTAATTACTTATTCAGGATTATTCAGCTTCCCCCTCCCCCCCCCCACCCAAACCCGCTCCACTTCCTTCCCTATTCTTTAACAGCGGTCCTCAAAGTGGGAGTTGATCTGATATGAATTGGCCAAATGTGCAGTCATTTTTTTTTTTTTTGGTTTTATTTTTATTTATCAGCGGTGGATGACGAAATCCCAACAGGTTTCTAAGTGGGTCGTGTATCGCTAAAAAAAAAAAGGAAAGAAATTTAGAACCATTGTTCACTTTGATAGTTATTACTTGCTGAATGAATAAGAAAAGTAAAACTAGCAGGACAAAAAAGTGTAACCAAAATTACACTCCGCCCCTGAAACCAGCTGGACCAGGCTTAACCTTTGACCTTCATGTTACAGGAGAATAATCTGTGTCAGATGAGTCTAGGTGGAATTTAATTTACGTAATTGTTCTCTTGCAAACAGTAGCTCTGATCTAGTCATTCTACTTTTTAAAAGGCCACTTGGTAACGCTAAATTTGTGTTTGTGTGTGTGTGTGTGTGTGTGCGTGTGTGTGTGTATTGTTGGTAATGTTGTTTTTTTTTGGGTGGCTGACTTGTCACGTTGACATGTTTAGATCTAAACAGCTTCAATCATAGCTTAAATATAAGGTCATGGGTAATTAATTAATTACAAATTATAAGCGTAAAATAGAAAATAGAAAATAACTTTTTAATATTTTATTAAAGGAATAATTAAAGTAAAGGATTATATATAATCGTAATATTACAACTCTGTGAAAATGAAAACATATTAAATAGAAAAACTTTCTCGGAAATTTTTTTTTAATGCACTAAAAAAAGGTAATACTAAATTTATGTATATAAAATTATTATTTTTTATGTATTAATTTGTTTGTTTTATGTTATTCATCATTTAATGTAAAGACAAACAAAGTCTATCATAATGGAAATATTTAAGAAATGAAAGACAATGCCGACGAAATATGTGTGTATGTAATATGAATGTGTATATATAGTATTTTGTCTGTGTGGATGTAGTATGTATGTGTTTATATAGTATTATGTCTGTATTTATGTAGTATGTAAGATTGTATGTGTATATATAGTATTATGTCTGTGTGTATGTAGTATGTATATGTGCATATAGTATGTATGTGTGTATGTTGGTTATGTATGTGGGTATGTAGGTTATGTATGTGGGTATGTAGGTTATGTATGTGGGTATGTATGTGGGTATGTATGTGGGTATGTAGGTTATGTATGTGGGTATGTATGTGGGTATGTAGGTTATGTATGTGGGTATGTAGGTTATGTATGTGGGTATGTAGGTTATGTATGTGGGTATGTATGTGGGTACGTAGGTTATGTATGTGGGTATGTATGTGGGTATGTAGGTTGTGTATGTGGGTATGTAGGTTATGTATGTGGGTATGTAGGTTATGTATGTGGGTATGTAGGTTATGTATGTGGGTATGTAGGTTATGTATGTGGGTATGTAGGTTATGTATGTGGGTATGTATGTGGGTATGTATGTGGGTATGTAGGTTATGTATGTGGGTATGTAGGTTATGTATGTGGGTATGTAGGTTATGTATGTGGGTATGTATGTTGGTATGTAGGTTATGTATGTGGGTATGTAGGTTATGTATGTGGGTATGTAGATTATGTATGTGGGTATGTATGTGGGTATGTATGTGGGTATGTAGGTTATGTATGTGGGTATGTAGGTTATGTATGTAGGTATGTAGGTTATGTATGTGGGTATGTAGGTTATGTATGTGGATAAGTAGTTTTATTAATGTGCACTTTGTAGTGCAGTGGATTAAATGAGTTCAAGTGTTAAATGTGTCCCATTGTTTAGATAAACAGGATCAGCTGTGGGGAAAATATGAAACTATCGATTTACTTGCCTCCAGTGATCAAGTGGAAATATTTTTCATAGATTTAAATATTTCACCATTTAAATATTCAGTTGTTTTTTCCTTTAATATCTGAATCTTGTGAATATATCATAATAAGCCAATAATTATAGGAATATTTACTGATGAATATCAAAGATGATAATGAATCACTCAATTGTAAAAAAAAAATGTTTAGACCCAAGTGTATGTGTTGTTAAGGTGAGAGGGTGTCATATATTTTTAGTAAAAGATTTACAGTTTGATACACTTTAATTTATCAGAAATGTTAGAAATTGTATGCAGTGTATGTACAACAGGATACTAAAGTTTGTCATGGTCATCCTGGTCATTGGACTGTCGGTCATGGTGGGGATGAAAGTAAGACACTACAAAAACTGTTCCATAAATGTTTTATTGAATCTGGGATAACCACCTCATCCTTTCTGGACTTGTAAATAAAAATAAACTTTGTAATGTACAGCTTATCATATCAAATAGGCCTGCACAAACTACCATTCCCTAGGTAAAGATGACTAAATTTGTAGTCAAATGGATGGACCTAAGTTTCCTTCTACAGCACCGGCGTGCATTCAAAGATTGGTTCGCGTGCGCCCATTGGGCCCTTCGGACAAAGGCTAGAGAACCCCCTGATTCAGATCACACAGACATCGATCAGATAAGTAAATCTACAAAAACATCTGATAATGATGAAATCGGTTGATTTATGTCCAGAAGATTTATAGATTTTAAAGTTTAATGTCAGATGTGAGAGAAATCGGTTAATTTTAGAGAGAATTTAGACAGATTATAAAGTTAAATGTCAGATCATAAAGAAATCGATCAATTTATAAAGATGACAGATTACAAATACAAAGAATCAGACTAAAAAGTCTCTACTCTTACAACAAAAACAAAAAAAAAAGTCCAAACTGCTATTTAAAAAAAATCATTTTATTAAAAAGGGGAGAAAAAAAATCTGTATTGATTTCACACAATTTTTTTTTAGCCGGCCACATAACCTGCGGGCAGTTTGAATAATTTCTTGTTGGCTGACAAGTGCAGAAGCAGAGCTTCATTTTAATTTACACTTGGATGCCAGCGTGGTTTTCTCTCATATCTTTCACTTTCCCGTTGATATTTTTAGAGCATTTTCAATGGCAGCCATGTCCTGGCACACACATATCTTCGGTGTAGTCAGAAGTAACTTCTAGAAAATCAAATTTGTTGCATTTCATGTTCTGACGCCGAATGATGAAATTGTTATTTCAAGTATTCCGTTAAAGGAGGCATTCAAAAATAAAATTATTTGATTGTGTGGTTTAGTGGGTGTATTTATTTGTCCTAATTAAGAAAACATTAGACTATTTATTAACTTAAATTGTTACTCAAAACTTGCTTGTCTCCTTGCGATATGGCTCTGTCCCCGTCAGATACTAAGTTCATACTGCAGACGTCAATAGAAGAGACAGTCAAGAAGTGTTTGTTTGTTTTTTTTAAATTACAATAAATAACTTTTAAAAACAGTAAAAATGATGGTTGTATTTTCTTATGTGTGTGTTTGTGTTTGTTTAGCAATAGATTCACACCTCACATTCAATCATAAGTAGTTCAGGTTTTACTGTAAATAAATTTAGTTATTTAGTCTGCATGTTACACTAATCGTGTGTGAATGTCAGAAATTATAATCAATGGGCATATGGAATAAAGGAAGCTACACACAACTTTGGGAATCTATCAGGTGACTGTGTCTGTCACGTGACTAAGTCTGTTATTAGCTCTCGTCTGTGAAAGACAAACTTAAGTTTTTTCTATAATTTTTAGGGACTTTAATTCAACTTGCTCTGTTTGAACGTTGTCCTGTTGTCCTGTACTTTAATTCAAATTGCTCTATTTAAACGCTGTCCTGTTTTAGAAAATTGGTTTCATGTTTAACAAACTTATCGAAGCCCAAATGATTTGAAATTTTGAGCACTGTGTAATTTTGATGACAATTCACTATCTAATAATGTTCCAAACACTAAATTAAAACCTTAAGATGCCCGATGCTGATTAATATTTTTGGTAATGTTTTTATAAAGAGTAAAAAAGCTGATGGAGATTATCTTGTGACAACTATAGGATGGATTCATTAAAGTACTGAGTTATCTTGTGACAACTATAGGATGGATTCATTAAAGTATTGAGTTATCTTGTGACAACTATAGGATGGATTCATTAAAGTACTGAATTATCTGTAACAACTATAGGATGGATTCATTAAAGTACTGAATTATCTGCAACAACTATAGGATGGATTCATTAAAGTACTGAATTATCTGTAACAACTATAGGATGGATTCATTAAAGTACTAAATTATCTGTAACAACTATAGGATGGATTCATTGAAGTACTGAATTATCTGTAACAACTATAGGATGGATTCATTAAAGTACTGAGTTATCTTGTGACAACTATAGGATGGATTCATTAAAGTACTGAATTATCTGTAACAACTATAGGATGGATTCATTAAAGTACTGAATTATCTGTAACAACTATAGGATGGATTCATTAAAGTACTGAATTATCTGTAACAACTATAGGATGGATTCATTAAAGTACTGAATTATCTGTAACAACTATAGCATGGATTCATTAAAGTACTGAGTTATCTGTAACAACTATAGGATGGATTCATTAAAGTACTGAATTATCTGTAACAACTATAGGATGGATTCATTATAGTACTGAGTTATCTGTAACAACTATAGGATGGATTCATTAAAGTACTGAGTTCTGAAATCTTCTATTCTTGGTTTTTAATCTGGAGCGGATATTTTTTATATTTTATATAAACTTTACCAACTAAATCAAGTTAAATTCTTTCAAAAAAGATACTTTAAAAAATATAACAGCATATTTATTTATCTTTTGTTTCTAGACTAGATAGACCACCTATAAGTCTAACAGTCAGTTGATATATTTTTGTCATGACTTGATAAGTGTGAATTTAAAAACAGTCAGTTTATATATTTTTAAGTCATGACTTGACAAGTTTGAATTTCAGTGAATGTATTTAATGATTGATCCAAACCATCTTTTTTTTAAAATTGACCAAACATATGGTGGGAAGCCATAACGATTAGCATATTATCGGTGCATTAAAAAATGTTGCCATGTATGTTTATGTATGATAACCATTGAATATCCATTGAATACAGAAAAATAGACTTAGTCAAAGGTAAATGTCCATATTTCACTGTCAAAGTCTCATTAAGTAACCCTTGGTTATGTAGGCTCGAGATGTCCTTGTGTTCTGATAGGATGAAGAAGCAGTGAGTCAATGAAAGCTTGTCTCTGAACACAAATGATACGTTTAGACATAATAAAGGGAGTTAAAAACACAGCTAAAGGAGTTAAGTTCCCTTAGCCCTAACGGGCCATCGGGGCAGATGAAGTGTAGAATACATCTGTATCTATAACCTCGGCATATGAAGGGGTTGTGTGGTTAGCACAACGCCCAGCCGCCTTTACTTCCCCAACTAAGGTCAGGTACCCATTTAAAGCTGGGTGGACTTGTGGGACGACTTTGAAACAAATTTCTCCTGGAAAAATTCCCATGGTCCTCACCGAGGATCGAATCCAGGACTCTCAGGTCGACAGTTGAGTATCTACACCACTCGGCCATCCGTCCCACTAAAGGAGTTAAAGATATTTGAATAACATATAATGGTGCTTAGAGGACATTTAATGGACTTTAAAGGACAGAAAATGGTGTTTAAAGGCAGATAATGGTGTTTAAAGGACAGATAATGGTGTTTAACGAACATTTAATGGATTTTAAAAGACATATAATGGTGTTTAGAGGACATGTAATGGAGTCTAAAGGACATAACGGTGTTTAAATGACATGTAATGTATTTTAAAGGAAATATAATAGTGCTTGAAAAACATGTGATGGAGTTTAAAGGACATATGAATGGAGTTCAAAATACAAAACATATTACGGTTCTTAAGATAATATAAAACTGTTAAAGCGCCAACTACAAAAAAAAAATAATTAATAATTCAATACCGACATTTTAAATAACAGATCCAATTGGGAATCTAGAAGTATGGCTGATGTAAAAAAAAAAGAGAAAGGTTTCTAATTCCCTTTATTGTGCTTATGTATTTTTTATGTAACACATCATTAGCTTTGTTATTCGCCCATGTTATTTTACATTACACTTCACTACATGAATGTGAACTCTGGTAGTTATGCTGTTTATATTTTCATCCTTTGAAATTTTTTCACAATACAAAAAGGGAAATTCGGTAGGAATATTTTTTTTAGATCTTGAAATGGTTGTTTTCCGGCTTGAGATGGTCATTAAATCTTGAGATATCGACAAAATGTTTTGGTTCAAAGTGGAACATTATCTCGAACAAAAAAGAAAATTGGGGGGTGAAAAAAACAGAGTCTGGATTTTTTTGTGTGAATGGTTGGCAATGTTTACTTGACGTTGTCATTGTTTAGTTTGACGCTGCGCTAGAAGATAACAAACGTACAAGACCCGGGAAAACAAATTGATGGTGATGGGGGGTTTTACTTGTGACTAGTCTATTAGCTTGTTAGTAGTGCTACAATGACCATTAGACGGGCTGGTTTATAGACAGTAATCATCATCGTACTGGCTAGTAAGGGGGTAGCAGTATTGACCATTAGACGGGGGGGGGTGGGAGGGGGTGGGGGTACCGATTTTTTAAACTTCTTGGTAGAAATAAAGAAAACTATAAAAAAAAAATATTTGAGACTTAATCGATTCAACATCCAAAGGTCATGTGGAAAGTTGAATAAGACTCATGTAGTCAACATTTCTTAAAGCATTTACATTTTTTTTTTAAAGTACATTTTGAATGACGTCGTAGAATCTGCTTAAGGCCTCTATAAAGATGAGATTCTTCGATCTCATGAAGTCGCCATTAAGAAGTGGAGTTCAGAAAGGATAATATCAATTTATCAATACAATTTACCCCTACCCCACGACCCCTACCCCACGACCCCTACCCCACGACCCGTACCCCACGACCCCTACCCCACCCATACCCCCCAAAGGGATCTATCTACATCACAACAATAAAAATAATTGAAAGTGAATTTCGGAGCCCATGAAAAGTGTTTGGATGACCCCCCCCGACCCTTCCCTCTGGCCCTGTTACATAGGGCAACTATAAAGGTGAGCACTTCAATGACCATGGGCTCACAGTAAAAATGAGTACGTAGTAACCGTTTGCGTAGCCAATAAGATGGACAAGAACTTTTATTTTTTTCTAAATACATTAAGCAAATAAAAAAATGAGAAACTTTACATTGAAAGTTTTTTTTAACCTTATTAATATATTCATTTTGTTTTTGTTTTTTTTGTGTGGGATGTCCACAGCCAATAAGATGGACAAGAACTTTTATTTTACATCCCCACTAACGTTAAGATCACAACGAAGGAGATTTCGACACATGTACTGTTCCGATTGGACCCAAAAGAAATCACCGAGTGACCATGGTAAAAAGAACACTATATGATACACCCTTACAATACAGGTGTGATGTCGCCCTTTCTGCACCCCCACTACAGACCATCGGACTCATTTCAGCTTACTGGTTCTAGCCCTAATACAGACATAAGATCATAATTGTCAATATATTTACAGGCAGAAGATCATAATTGTCAGTATATTTACAGACAGAAGATCATAATTGTCAGTATATTGACATACAGAAGATCATAATTGTCTATATATTTACAGACACAAAATCATAATTGACAACATATTTACAGAGAGAAGATCATAATTGTCAATATATTTACAGACACAAAATCATAATTGACAACATATTTACAGAGAGAAGATCATAGTTGTCAATATATTTACAGGCAGAAGATCATAATTGTCAGTGTATTTACAGACAGAAGATCATATTTGACAACATATTTACAGAAAAATGATCATAATTGACAATATATTTACAGACAGACGAATATAATTGTCAAAATATTTATAGATAGAATATCTTAACTGCCAATATAGTTACAGAAGAAGATTGAAACTGTGAATATTTTTACAAAAGGAAGATCCTTATTGTCAATATATTGCCTCGGGATCATTTTTATTGACCTCTGTCACAACTCTTACATTAAATTGGTTGTCAATTCTTACATAAAATCGGTTGTCCACTCTTACATTGAATCGGTTGTCGATTCTTACAATAAATCGGTTGTATACTCTTACAGTAAATCGGTTGTCAATTCTTACATTAAATCGGTTGTCAATTCTTACATTAAATCGGTTGTCGATTCTTAAATTAAATTGGTTGTCAAGTCTTACATTAAATCGGTTGTCAACTAATACCTCACATTGAACTTACTGCTCTCCAAACACATTCTCCTACTCACATCTCGGACATGTTCCAACATTATATCAGATAAAGAATAGATCTGAGCACAGCTGACAACACAATGTATAGATTGATTAATATTTGACATTGATGTAGAAACTAACGAGACATTTGTGGACATCCCACACAAAAAAAAACAAAATGAATATATTAATAAGGTTAAAAAAAAACTTTCAATGTAAAGTTTCTCATTTTTTTATTTGCTTAATGTATTTAGAAAAAAACAAACAGTATTGCAATCTTTTGTGTGATTGTGATTATTTGTTCCGTTGTGTAAATTAACACAACCTGGCCAATCCAAGTTTTTTTTAGTTTTGTTTTTGTTTTAAAACTAGTCTAGTTCAAAGTAATAGGGTTAATTAAATAATTGGTTTAAAAAGCTTCTCTGCTGATCGATCGGTCATCTGTTATGCTCAATGTTATCGATCACTTGAACTTTTGTCCCAATGAGATAGTCACGTGGCACACGAAATGAAGTAAAAGAATAAAAAAAGAAGATAAACGTGACGAAATTCTCATGGAAGGGTGGGAATGGGATGATGAAACAGATTGAAATTCATTATGAAAATCTCAAGTTCAAAGGGCAATAATAGTTCTGATAATTTCATGACGTACGACTTTTTTTTTTCTGGGCTCTTCCACACAAAATAGTTTATTACACCACAGTATATATTACTGATTTCCGATACATGTTTTTAAACAATGTGAGTATTTGATTAACTAAATTACAGAACGGACTTATTTCTTCTGATTATCATGTGTTGGTGAATCGGTGGCACTTTGGTTGAAAGCCGTGCTGCAGGTCACGGGTTTAAATCCTGAGCAAGTTGAGTCACCTACTATGTACTCCGTGGTGCCTCCTTGGTCATCGAAGACACGGACATAACAAGGGTCTCAAAAGAGCACGTCAACAAAAAAAAACAACAAGTCCCAGTATTTGGTCATAGGATCGAGGGGTGGAAATATTCTTACTGGGATATAGAATATGATCTTTCTTTTTATTCCTGGCTAGCTATACCCTGCAAAAACCCCTTAGGCTTGATCGGTAGGCTGGGTTATTTTTTGGTTTCGGGCATATCCGATTTTTTCATGATTGTAATTTAAACTGGAATACTGTTATATTAATTCTTTACTTTCGATTTAAGGCAGAGCCTAAATTGCTTTTATATATATATATATATATATATATATATATATATATATATATATATATATCATGTTTGCATGTACTCTTTACTTGATTCTAATTCTCATCTATTCGTACTTTCCTCCTATATCTGCGTAGACCCAAGATCACATATTGGGGGGAGAGGGGGGGAGATTCTTTTCTCCCTCCCCTCCCCTATTTCCGCTGTTGAGCTGTGTCGTCATGAAAGAAATATGTCAATTATTTCAGGACATTTAATAGCACAAATACCTCATTTACTTTGATTGTGTAATGTAATGTCCTGATGGAGAGCTCTAGACTGCCTTATTTTTTTTTACTTGGACACAACCAAGCCGGAACTATCCCCATAGATACCTCCCCCCCCAGTCCTCCCCACTTCCCACGGGCGACTCATTACTGACCCAGCCAGGATTGACCACAAGAGTTTTATTTTTTTTTTACAAAGGCGAGAGAAAGCAATCGTGGTCACTTCTGATGACTGGTCATTTCGACCACTGTACTAACTCCGAGTGACATAATGTAAGGACCATAGTGGTCACTCCAAACGACTAGAGACTTCGAAACCAAGAAACTGTGGCCTTGATAATCAACTCGGTTTGGATGGTTTAGAAAAAAAAATGGAAAAATAAAAAAGTAGATAAAAAGAGAGATAGATAGATAGATAGATAGATAGAGAGAGAGAGAGAGAGAGAGAGAGAGAGAGAGACAGAGAGAGAGAGACAGAGAGACAGAGAGAAAGACCGATGGAGACACTTTAGAGGAAAAAATAAAAGGGACTGAGGGATAAATTTCCATTAACAAAAAAGAAGATTAAACGATGTATGGATGATCTCGATTTGTAAAGGATTGCTAGCGAAGAATTAGTTTATGAATAATTTAAGAAGGAAGGGTTAGAGTTATAATGTGTTATAGGAAAAAGATTCCCGTACAATGTTGGTAAACCTCTACACTGGTAGAATATGATCAAGGGAAGATGGTAGAATCAATCAACTGTTTAGTTCTGATGTGAACTTAACACATTTTGAACTAAGGGTTCCTACAGAGTCTTAGGACTTACCATAAGAAAAGTTCTGGATTTATTTTGGTATTTAGTATTTTATACATTCAAATGTCTAAGTGCTAAAACAACGTTGGCCTATTGCGACTCCTCCTTGAGTTTCCTAGCTACTCGCATTGAGTATTATTTGTTTCTATCATTTCTCTTCTAAATCTTGTTCAATTGAATATATACATTAAATTTAATTCCCTTAAACCCCTACGTGCTCATCGAGGTAAATGAATTCATCTCTTTCAATAACCAAGGCATATAAAGAGATTGTTTGGTTAGCACAACGCTCAGCCGCCTTTACTCCTCCAACTTAAAGTCAGGTACCCATTTAAAGCTGGGTGGGCTTGGGGGACTTTAACCAGGATCAGAAAAAATCGAAACGTTTTTACTGAGGTTCGAACCCAGGACCCCTCAGGTCAGCAGTTGAGCGCTTTACACTCTGCACGACCACCAGTCCCCTTCAATTGAATAAGGCGCTGCTCATAATTTTGACTTTATAAAGAACTCAGATGCGATTTTCATCGACCTATTGCCTGCCCAACCCTATACGAGTACTTTTTAGCTCATTCGTTGCCTGGCCAACCCTATACGAGTACTTTTTAGTTCATTCGTTGTCTGGCCAACCCTATACGAGTACTTTTTAGCTCATTCGTTGCCTGGCCAACCCTATACGAGTACTTTTTAGTTCATTCGTTGCCTGGCCAACCCTATACGAGTACTTTTTAGTTCATTCGTTGCCTGGCCAACCCTATACGAGTACTTTTTAGTTCATTCGTTGCCTGGCCAACCCTATACGAGTACTTTTTAGTTCATTCGTGATCTAAACAGCGAAAAATTTATTTTTTATTTATATATTACAAGTTTTGAGGCATGTATTTTTATTATTTCTTGGACAGCTTCAAGACTGTGGCAAGGTTTAGGGAATATCAAGGAGATATTAGGGACATATCAAGGAGATATAAGTTACATATCAAGGAGATATAAGTTACATATCAAGGAGATATAAGTTACATATCAAGGAGCTATTAGGGAAATATCAAGGAGATATTCGGTACATATCAAGGAGATATTCGGTACATATCAAGGAGATATAAGGGACATATCAAGGAGATATTCGGTACATATCAAGGAGATATTCGGTACATATCAAGGAGATATTCGGTACATATCAAGGAGATATAAGGGACATATCAAGGAGATATAAGGGACATATCAAGGAGATATACGGGACATATCAAGGAAAGGAGATATCAAGACGTTATTAAGCACATAACATGGATATATCAAGGAGATATTCGGTACATAACAAGGATATATCAAGAAATGTCGGGACTTATAGAAAGGTGTGTGCAAGTGAGTCGCTTGAGCCGTTTGCGTTCAATAGTAAACAGAGTATACAGCAGGGTGGGCCGCAACTGTGAGATTTTGTCTTCAATTGTCTGGTAATCATAGCCACATATTGCTGTTAACTGTAAATAATAAAACTGTGTCCAGAAGGCCACATATTGCTGTTAACAGTAAATAATAAAGCTGTGTCCAGAAGGCCACATATTGCTGTTAACAGTAAATAATAAAGCTGTGTCCAGAAGGCCACATATTGCTGTTAACAGTAAATAATAAAGCTGTGTCCAGAAGGCCACATATTGCTGTTAACAGTAAATAATAAAACTGTGTCCAGAAGGCCACATATTGCTGTTAACAGTAAATAATAAAACTGTGTCCAGAAGGCCACATATTGCTGTTAACAGAAATAATAAAACTGTGTCCAGAAGGCCACATATTGCTGTTAACAGTAAATAATAAAAAGCTGTGTCCAGAAGGCTACATATTGCTGTTAAGAGTAAATAATAAAAAGCTGTGTCCAGAAGGCCACATATTGCTGTTAAGAGTAAATAATAAAACTGTGTCCAGAAGGCCACATATCTGCTACTGAGTCTGGCCAAGGTGACATATGCCATTGACGTCTTAAGAACTTGATCACTTGATCACGTGTTCCACGGCAAACAAGGCCCTGGTGTACAGACTCAAGCCTCTCCATGACGGGTCGGATGTAAATTTCCTTGATCCAGTAAACCGATCATGTGACAGATTTAGTGTCGCCCCTTTCATTACTCTTCTGTAGCCGACGCTGTAACAGTCCTAGGTGCACCTTGTATGGCACACATGAGTGGATGCACCAAGTAGGACACACGTGACTTAGATCACAAAGTAGGACACACTCGACGTGATGCAACATGTTGGACACATGTGACTGGGTGCACCAAGTAGACATACGTTACTGGAAGTACTAAGTAGGACACAATCGACGTGATGCAACATGTTGGACACATGTGACTGGGTGCACCAAGTAGACATACGTTACTGGAAGTACTAAGTAGGACACACTCGACAACAATTAGGACACAGTCGTATTGATTCACCAAGTACACGTGACAGACTGGATGCACCAGTCGAACACACGTCACTAGATGCACCAAGTAGGACACACGTGAGTGGATGCACTCAGTCGAACACACGTCACTAGATGCACCAAGTAGGACACACGTGAGAGGATGCACCCAGTCGAACACACGTCACTAGATGCACCAAGTAGTACACACGTACACACATTAGTGAATGCACCAGTCAGACACACGTGATTGGATGCACCAAGTAGGATACACGTGAGTGGATGCACAAAGTAGGGCACGTTTGACTGGATTCACCTTGTGGGGGACACGAGACTGGATACAATAAGAACAGAAGTGACATGGTCAGTGTCAACTGTATCACAACCCAATCCATCCTCGGTATTTCACCTGCCATGTCCAGTGCGACATCAAGGGCTAAGATCAAATGGTCAGTCTCAACAGTATCGCAGCCCACTCCATCCTCGGTATTTCACCTGCCATGTCCAGTGCGACATCAAGGGCTAAGATCAAATGGTCAGTCTCAACAGTATCACAGCCCAGTCCATCCTCGGTATTTCACCTGCCATGTCCAGTGCGACATCAAGGGCTAAGATCAAATGGTCAGTCTCAACAGTATCACAGCCCACTCCATCCTCGGTATTTCACCTGCCATGTCCAGTGCGACATCAAGGGCTAAGATCAAATGGTCAGTCTCAACAGTATCACAGCCCGCTCCATCCTCGGTATTTCACCTGCCGTGTCCAGTGCGACATCAAGGGCTAAGATCAAATGGTCAGTCTCAACAGTATCACAGCCCACTCCATCCTCGGTATTTCACCTGCCATGTCCAGTGCGACATCAAGGGCTAAGATCAAATGGTCAGTCTCAACAGTATCACAGCCCACTCCATCCTCGGTATTTCACCTGCCATGTCCAGTGCGACATCAAGGGCTAAGATCAAACCGTCAGTCTCAACAGTATCACAGCCCACGGCAAACAAGGACATGTTGAGAAAGAGTGAGGGTTTGGACGGGGAAGGTTCAACACGTACCACTGTTAGCGTCACACCTTTTTCATAATATCTAGGTCAATAGGTCAATGTCATCGTCATTATGTATTAGATCAGAGATTATGTGCATTTAGATGATGAAGTCACTTGTTCATCGTCGTCATAAATTGATTTTCGCATCTTCATTGTACATGTAAATACGTGGTTTGGTGCATTTAAATGTATTGATTTGTACATTGTCAGAAAAACGTGTATTGTATTATTAATGTTTTACTTGCACAACTGTGTGTGTGTAAGTGTGTATGTATTGCTATACTGTTCAACGTTTATTTCACCATTCATTTTTGTTTACAGTATAGACCAACCTTGGGGCAACTACGGCCCGCCGGACAATTTAACTTAGTGAAACACAGAACTACCCATTTATTATATTATTATGAGGTCTACCTTTAATCTAATAAAATAATAGCGGTGTGGGTTCTGCGTTAAATCGAAAGTAAAGAATTAATACAACAGTATTCCAGTTTAAAAAAGCAATCATGAAAAAATCGGATCTACCCGAAACCAAAAAATAACCTAGCCTACCGATCAAGTTTAAGGGGATATAACTCTATGCAAAGGTTTTGCAGGGTACAGCTAGTATATATTATCTCTTGTCAACACCGGACGGCCGGCTTTTGTATATGAATCGACTGTAGCCCGCGAGTCAAAAAGATTGCACACCTCTGGTAGTTGTGAAGTCCCTGTAAGGATGAGATGAAATCTCTTAGATCCTATAAACCTACTAAGGGGACGGTTTTTTTTTTTTATGGTGCCCTTATTTCATCCCCCACCGTAGTCGACTATGCAATGGCCATGGAGGCACCGCGGGAGATATAGCGGGGGAGCTTAAGCCATGAACTGAATTATCCATTGATCCTCACCGTAGATCGAACAAGGGACCCTCACGTCGACAGTCGAGCGCTTTACCGCAGGACCATCCGTCCCCGCCTCACTCCTGGTATAGACCCATATTTAACAAATCAACTCAAAAAAATCCTATTACTGATGTTTCCTGATCAATTTGAATTATTCATTTCACTAATAATAATTTCATATTATCTTTTTACTTATTTGATTGCAACACTGAAGAGACGCCACATAAATGTAATTCGCTTATATACAATATATCATAAACAAAGCTAAAGGGATTTTACTTTCTACATGATCATCAAGCAAATGATAAAAGCAACAACTTATATAGTGGGGTGGATCAAGTAACAGTGAAGACTGCAAATAATCCACCTTTTAGGTCAACAATTCAAATATGTGCGCAGTTAATTCTCCTTTCCGTAAGCTGAGCTTTTCTACAAAATGTTCATAACACAAAGTCAATGGGACGTGAATAAACTCAAAAAAAAAAAAAACTAGCGTTGACAAAATATATTAAATATTTCGACCAACTGTTACATCTCACAGACAAAATGAGTATCAAACATATATCTTCAAAAAAAAAATTTTAGAAACAAAAAAAGTAGTTGATTTAAAAGTATCGAAATGACAAGACTACTTTACCTTAGTTCTGTTCCTCCACTCTAGTGTCCATATGTCTATTTCACTCTAGTGTCCATATGTCTGTTCCACTCCCATGTCCATATGTCTGTTCCACTCCCATGTCCATATGTCTGTTTCCACACACACTGAAAGAGTCCATTAGGGTTTTTGTTTGTTAGGGGGGGGGAAATAAAACATGAGAAAAAAAACCTCCGTGAGGGTAAGAAAGCCATCCATAAAGAGACTAACAGAGCCAGCGCATACACAAGCTCGGCAGACACCAGAGAACGCACGTGAGAGGGTGAGCATGAATGGTACGCAGCACAGAGCAGCGAGAGAAATATGCCTCTGTCCCGAGTTTTCACATGGAGGGGAGGGAGGGGGGGACATTTTCACCAGATATCTCCAAAACAGTTCAAACTTGTCTGGGAGTTGGGATGGGGGAGGGGGGGGAATTTGGAATGACCGCTTAAAATTATGGGATAGGGCACGGCGTGTTTTGTTACCTACGGGGCTAGTTTATTGTTAATAGAACGGAGAGTAGAAAATTGTGTTTTAAGTATGATATCTGTTTTAAGTGTGATATCTGTTTTAAGTGTGATATCTGTTTTAAGTGTGATATCTGTTTTAAGTGTGATATCTGTTTTAAGTGTGATATCTGTTTTAAGCCTGATATCTGTTTAAAGTGTGATATCTGTTTTAAGTATGATATCTATTTTAAGTGTGATATCTATTTTAAGTCTGATATCTATTTTAAGTGTGATATCTGTTTTAAGTGTGATGTCTATTTTAAGTGTGATATCTATTTTAAGTCTGATATCTATTTTAAGTGTGATATCTATTTTAAGTGTGATATCTATTTTAAGTCTGATATCTATTTTAAGTGTGATATCTATTTTAAGTCTGATATCTATTTTAAGTCTGATATCTATTTTAAGTGTGATATCTGTTTTAAGTGTGATGTCTGTTGTAAGTGTGATATCTGTTTTAAGTGTGATATCTATTTTAAATCTGACATCTATTTTAAGTGTGATATCTGTTTTAAGTGTGATATCTATTTTAAGTGTGTTATCTGTTTTAAGTGTGATTTCTGTTTTAAGTGTGATACTTGTTTTAAGTGTGATATCTGTTTAAAGTGTGATATCTGTTTTAACCGTGATATCTGTTTTAAGTGTGATATCTGAAAACAAGGCAATGTACAAAAGATTTATTTTGCCTTGAATCCAAGAACTATTAGTCAACCTCTAACGAGTGACGTTAAAGTGTCCATCTACTAAGCTAATCTCTTGGCTTCTGGTTATTTCTAAGTTCTCGTCTTCCCTAAGTGACCGGGTCAGTCAAAGTGTTACCAAGAGAAAACGGTCCATTAATTATTCAAAGGAACATAAAACTCGTCAATAAATGTACACTGTCCAGTGGCCATTAAATTAAAAACTATGTACAACACAAGTACACTGTCCAGTGGTCATTAAATTAAAAACTATGTGCAACACAAGTACACTGTCCAGTGGTCATTAGATTAAAAACTATGTACAACACAAGTACACTGTCCACTGGACATTAGATTAAAAACTATGTACAACACAAGTACACTGTCCAGTGGTCATTAAAGTAAAACCTATGTACAACACAAGTACACTGTCCAGTGGTCATTAAATTAAAAACTATGTACAACACAAGTACACTGTCCAGTGGTCATTAAATTAAAAACTATGTACAACACAAGTACACTGTCCAGTGGTCATTAAATTAAAAACTATGTACAACACAAGTACACTGTCAAGTGGTCATTAAATTAAAAACTATGTACAACACAAGTACACTGTCCAGTGGTCATTAGATTAAGGAGAACTATGTACAGTGTTAAGGGAACAGACTTGTTATTGATAAGCAAACTAAGCGGCTGCATAGGACCCCTTTAGTTTAGGTGGCCCAAATTAGGACTATTTTGGCAAGCAGGATACAAATCTAAGGGGCCTCGGACAAAAATTGCAACACGTGATGGAGTCAGCGAAGTCTAAGAAGACCAGGCCCGTAGCGGGCGGTGGGGCCTGGGGGGGCCGGGGCCCCCTGCGTTTTGTCTGCCCCCCCTCTGCTTGTTTGCTCTACTTAGTAACATTTATTTCCTGCCACCCTGCTATTGGCCAGGCCCCTGCTGTAGAATTTTCACGCTACGGGCTGAAGAAGACGAATCTTATAACGGCCTCAAAAAAAATTGTAAGCAGGGTTTCCATTAGTCTTGGTCCCCTTTAAAACATATGAACGGCTCTAACAGGGGAAAATAGGTTGTTTGGGTTTTTTTTGTAACTGCTCTACCTGTAAAAACCAATAATAACAATGGCAATTAAATGGGATAAAAAAAAGTGTTTGATGTATTTTTAAAAAGTGTCTTGAAAATAAAAGTAAATCTATTTTTGTCTTCTTTCATCTATTTTCAGTGGCCAGAGAAAATTGGCGGCCGTTTTAGACCGTGTATGATTTGATGATTGAACATGTATATGTTCTCTATCTCTATACGCTTAACTAATCAAGTCTATAATTAACAGATGCTATTTAAAGATGAATAATAATACATCATGTCATGTATACTGAGCTATCACATTATTTTGTACATTTATAACTAGCATCAAATTATGTGAAATTATGCCTAGCATCATATTATGTGAAATTATAACTGGCATTATATTGTGTGTGAAAGTATAACTAGCATCAAATTATGTGAAATTATGCCTAGCATCATATTATATGAAATTATAACTGGCATTATATTGTGTGTGAAATTATAACTAGCATCAAATTATGTGAAATTATGCCTAGCATCATATTATATGAAATTATAACTGGCATTATATTGTGTGTGAAATTATAACTAGCATCAAATTATGTGAAATTATGCCTAGCATCATATTATGTGAAATTATAACTAGCATCACATTATGGGAAATTATTACTAGCATCATATTATGGGAAATTATATATTACATTATATCATGTTAAGTTAAATATAAAATGGTATCATGTATTTAAAAAAGCTATTACATTATATCAGGTAAAGTTATTCATAGCATTACGTCATGTAATATTAAATGTAAAACCGCAGCGACATATAATTTTGTTTAAAACAACCAAGAGTTTGAAGCATGTCGCCAGTTTGCTGCAAGACTCGTCCCCCCCCCCCCCAACCATATGCCCAAGCCATCAGTAAGGTGAGCACATTTCATTATGGAACAAAGTTCATTTATTCGCTAATGCTGACGTTTGAGAGGTTTCCGCGGACATACTCTCGGGTACAGTCGCGAAAATATTGAGAGCCGCTGATGTAAAGTATTATATAAAACATCGAACTAGATGTAGATTTAACTTATGAGTGTGTGTATACATCGAACTAGATGTAGATTTAACTTATGAGTGTGTGTATACATCGAACTAGATGTAGATTTATTGAACTAGATGTAGATTTAACTTATGAGTGTGTGTATACATCGAACTAGATGTAGATTTATCGAACTAGATGTAGATTTAACTTATGAGTGTGTGTATACATCGAACTAGATGTAGATTTAACTTATGAGTGTGTGTATACATCGAACTAGATGTAGATTTAACTTATGAGTGTGTGTATGCATCGAACTAGATGTAGATCTAACTTATGAGTGTGTGTATACATTTAACCAAACCTAACACTGTAATAATGTGTTTGTGTATACATTGAACCAAACCTAACACTGTAACACTGTGTTTGTGTATACATTGAACCAAACCTAACACTGTAACAATGAGTTTGTGTATACATTGAACCAAACCTAACACTGTAACAATGAGTTTGTGTATACATTGAACCAAACCTAACACTGTAACAATGAGTTTGTATATACATTGAACCAAACCTAACACTGTAACAATGAGTTTGTGTATACATTGAACCAGACCTAACACTGTAACAATGAGTGTGTGTATACATTGAACCAAACCTAACACTGTAACAATTCTGTTCTGAAGGCAAAATCACAAACTGAAACAATATCATGCGATAAACTTTAAAAGAAAAAATTATAAACAAATGCACTGCCCCCTTTGATTAGTAATGGTAAGTGTATCTTCAGTCTACTCACACTCAACATACTCACGGTAGTGTGATCTTCTGTGCCAGCTTACAAATGTTAGAGGTCAGATTGTTTCCTTTACTCATATCAGCTGATTGTTTATTAATTATACAAGTGCCATTAACGTGTTTACACACTGACCTATATTGTTTGTTTGGTTTTTTTGCATTTTATTAAATTGATTTGAGAGTTGTCTTTTTTTTTTGTACTGTTTCTTTTCATTTTTTATTTATTTATATCTCAGAATTACGCCATTGTTATCTACCGTCGGTACTGTTATTAATTATCCATTTAATCAACCGGACTTTCCTAATTTAAAAAATCATGTTTTGTTGTTGTTTGCTTTATTAGAGAGTTTATTGTGACTATTTGTTCCTTTCAATTTATAAGTTTTATCATTTTTATTTTGAAATCACCATAAGCTGTCATAATAATAAACAATATCATGCTTGGATGACATCACTGAAATTCGAATATTTTCTGTTTGTTCTGTTGTTAGGTCAATAACACAATGATTTTTTATTGTCAAAATGTATCAATACGATATAATATTTTTTTTTAAAACAGTTTATTTAATAATTTCTTATCAAATATCCAAATAATGAACAAATTCAAAACAATGGTTCCCCCTGTTGTTAAATTCAAAACAATGGTTCCCCTCTTGTTAAATTCAAAACAATGTTTTCCCCTGTTGTTAAATTCAAAACAATGGTTCCCCTTGTTGTTAAATTCAAAACAATGGTTCCCCTCTTGTTAAATTCAAAACAATGGTTCCCCTCTTGTTAAATTCAAAACAATGGTTCCCCTTGTTGTTAAATTCAAAACAATGGTTCCCCTTGTTGTTAAATTCAAAACAATGTTTTCCCCTGTTGTTAAATTCAAAACAATGGTTCCCCTTGTTGTTAAATTCAAAACAATGGTTCCCCTTGTTGTTTAATTCAAAACAATGTTTTCCCCTGTTGTTAAATTCAAAACAATGTTTTCCCCTGTTGTTAAATTCAAAACAATGTTTTCCCCTGTTGTTAAATTCAAAACAATGGTTCCCCTTGTTGTTAAATTCAAAACAATGGTTCCCCTTGTTGTTAAATTCAAAACAATGTTTTCCCCTGTTGTTAAATTCAAAACAATGTTTTCCCCTGTTGTTAAATTCAAAACAATGTTTTCCCCTGTTGTTAAATTCAAAACAATGTTTTCCCCTGTTGTTAAATTCAAAACAATGGTTCCCCTTGTTGTTAAATTCAAAACAATGGTTCCCCTTGTTGTTAAATTCAAAACAATGTTTTCCCCTGTTGTTAAATTCAAAACAATGTTTTCCCCTGTTGTTAAATTCAAAACAATGTTTTCCCCTGTTGTTAAATTCAAAACAATGTTTTCCCCTGTTGTTAAATTTAAAACAATGTTTTCCCCTGTTGTTAAATTCAAAACAATGGTTCCCCCTGTTATTAAATTTATCATCCAAGTTTGATGACCTGATTGTGCACTTTAAATAATTGTCACTGATTTTTCTTTTTGTAATTTTATGCCAATAATAAACGAAACTGTCGTGTCTGGAATGTTGATGTCCCAGTCAGGATTAAATGATAATCTCTGGGTGATATCAACGATCCTTTACCCCAGCTAAGTTTTGTACTTATGTCATGCTTGACTCTACCATTTGTTGTATCTCCATCATACAGTATTCACTGTAGTGTAATTTGTTGTATTCAAATTTTTGTAGTTATGTCATGCTTGACTCTACCTTCACTAAGCTGTAATTTGATATTTTATGGGTATGTTACTAGATCATTGATGTAATTATACATAGAAAAGTTGCCATACATATTGAGGCTGTCATAAATATTAATGATCTCATTCTGATTGAATTTATATCAAATTTTAGAATTTGATGTTCTTATAATAATGGATGGAGCTTAACAAATGGTAAAACGCTCCGGTGAGAGCCAAATGGAATTTTTGGGTCATGGTGAAAGCCCCTGCTATATCACCCGTCGTGCTTCCGTGGCCATTGCACTGTTGATGGGGATAAAAGAAGGGCACCGTAAAAACCGTCTCATCAGTGGTTTATAGGATCTAATAGATGTCATCTCATCCTTACAGGGACTTCACACAAACAAATTGATCTTTACAGTGACTTCACACAAACAAATTGATCTTTTCATACAAATGTTGTTATACACAGTGATGTCATACAAAATTGTTGTACTTAAAAATGTTATCACATAAAATCAAGTGCTCTCGCTCTGAGATGATTGTATTAGTCAACAACAACAAAAAATTGAAAGATTCAATCAATGGTTCTCACTAATTTTACCATCGAATTATTTATTCATGATATTTATTATGTGATATTTGTATAAGGAATTCTTTTAAACCAAAAACTCTCTTGAGATATAATCTCTTATGCAAAGATTCCAATCAAAATTTCATTTCTCTGCATGTTATTTTAAAACTTAAATTTTGGGTTTCACTAGAATGTTTTGAATCTAATCAACAATATAAAAAAATGTGTGGATTCTTTGTGTAAATAGCTGTTAGGCATCTGTTTACAATCAGATATCTCCTGCGATTTCTTCGGCACATATTTCAACGAATCGCTTCTTTCTGATTCGTTGTTTCCTAGAATTTTCTTTTTCCCTGGTCTCTTCTCTTTTACCATCGTTTGTCTGTTTGTTTGTCTGTTTGTTTGTCTGTTTGTTTGTCTGTTTGTTTGT
>JAGDYQ010000046.1:13047-35547 GCA_021962125.1 Bulinus truncatus | reverse complement strand
GCCTCTCTTTGAACCTCTCTCTCTGAACTCTCTCTACTCTACTCTCTAAACTCTCTGAACTCTCTCTCTCACTTTCTGAACTCTCTCTCACTTCTCTCTCTGAACTCTCTCTGAACTTTCTCTGAACTCTCTCTGAACTCTCTCTACTCTCTGAACTTTCTCTCTCATTTCACTCTCTCTCTCTCTGAACTCTCTCTGAACTCTCTCTCTCTGAACTCTCTCTCTCTCTCTGAACTCTCTCTCTCTCTCTCTGAACTCTCTCTCTCAATCTCTCTCTCTGAACTCTTACCACACTCTTTCACTCTCTCTCACTCTCTCATCTGCTCTCTGCCTCTCTCTCTGAACTCCCTCTCTCACTCTCTGAACTCTCTCTCTCACTCTCTCTCTCTCTCTCACTCTCACTCTCTCTCTCTCTCTCTCTCACTCTCTCTCTCTCTCTCTCTCACTCTCTGAACTCTCTCTCTCACTCTCTTTTTGAACTCTCTCTCTCTACTCTCTCATCACTGAACTCTCTCTCACTCTCTCTCTCACTCTCTCTCCAGAACTCTCCCTCTCTGAACTCTCTCTCTCACTCTCTCTGAATCCCCTCTCTCACTCTCTCTCTCTGAACTCTCTCTCTCTCACACTCTCTTTCACTCTCTCTCTCTCTCTCTCACTCTCTCTCTCTGCTCTCTCTCCTCTCTCTTTGAACTCCCTCTTTTCACTCTCTCTCTGAACCCTTCTCTCTCTCTACTCTCTCTGAACCTCTCTCTCTCTCACTCTCTCACTCTCTCTCTCACTCTCTCTGAACTCTTCTCTCTCTCTGAACCTCTCACTCTCTCTCTCTGAACTCTCTATCCCTCTCTCTCTGAACTCTCTCTCTCTACTTTCTCTCTCACTTTCCTCACCTCTCACTCTCTCTTCACTCTTCTCTTTGAACTCTCTCTCTCACTCTCTCTCACTTCTCTCTCTCTCTCTACTCTCTCTCTGAACTCTCTCTCTCTCTGAACTCTCTCTCACTGAAACTCTCTCTCTGAACTCTCTCTCTCACTCTCTCTTCTCACTCTCTCTGAACTCTCTCTCTCTCTGAACTCTCTCTCTAGAACTTTCTCTGAACCCTTCTCTCTGAACTCCTCTCTACTCTCTCTCTCTCTGAACTCTCTCTCACTCTCTCTCTCTGAACTTCCTCTCCTCTCTCTCTCTCTCTCTGAACTCTCTCTCTCTGAACTCTCTCTCACTCTCTGAACTCTGAACTCTCTCTCTACTCTCTCTCTCTGAACTCTCTCTTCTCTTCTCTCTGAACCCTTGCTCTCTCTCTCACTCTCTGAACTCTCTCTCACTCTCTTCTGAACTCTCACTTTCTGCTCTCTCTCTCACTCTCTCTCATGGAACTCTCTCTCTTTGAACTCTCTCTTTCTCTTCACTCTCTCTATGAACTCTCTCTCTCACTCTTTGAACCTCTCTCTCTCACTCTCTGAACTCTATCTCTCTCACTCTCTCTCTCAACTCTCTCACTCTCTAGTTCCTCCCTCACTTTGAACTCTCTCTTACTCTCTCAACACTCTCTCACTCACTCTTCACTCTCTCTCACTCTCTCTCAGTGCCTCTCTCCCTCTCTCTGAACTCACTCCTCTCTCTGAACTCTCTCTCTCTCACCTCTCTCTCTGAACTCTCTCTCACTCACTCTCACTCTCTTTCTCTTACTCTCTCTGAACTCTCTCTCTGAACTCTCTCTAACCTCTCCTGAACTCTCTCTCTGAACTCTCTCTCTCTCTCTTACTCTCTCTCTCTGAACTCTCTCTCTCACTTCTTTCTCTCTCACTCTCTCTCTCACTCCTTCTCAATAACTTTCTCACTGTACCTCTCTGAACTCTCTCTCTCACTCTCTCTTCTGAACTCTCTCTTCACACTCTCTTTCACTCTCTCTCTCTCTCTCTCTCTGCTCTCTCCCTCTCTCTAAACTCCCTCTCTCTCACTCTCTCTGAACTCTCTCACTCTCTGAACTCTCTCTCACTCTCTACACTCTCTCTCACTCTCTCTCACTTAACTCTCTCTCTGAACTCTCTCTCACTGAACTCTCTCTCTCAACTCTCTCTCTGAACTCTACTCTTCTAACTCTGAACTGTCTTCTCTCTCAATATTTCACTCTTCTCTCTCTCTACTCTCTCTCACTCTCTCTCTGAACTCTCTCTGAAATCTCTCTCTACTCTCTCTCTCTGAAATCTCTCTCTCACTATCTCTCTCTGAACTCACTCTTTCACTCTCTCTGAACTCTCTCTCTGAACTCTCTCTCTCTGAACTCTCTCTCTGAACTCTCTCTCTCTCAATTTTCTCTCTCTGAATTCTCTCTCTCACTCTCTCTCTGAACTCCCTCTCTCTCACTCTCTCTGAACTCTCTCTCTCACTCTCTCTCTGAACTCTCTCTCTCAACTCTTCTCTCTGAACCTCTCTCTCTCAATTTCTCTCTGAACTCTCTCTCTCTCTGAACTCTCTCTCTCTCACTCTCTCTCTCTGAACTCTCTCTCTCACCTCTCTCTCTCACTCTCTCTCTTCAACTCTCTCTCTCTCTCACTCTCTCTCTGAACTCTCTCTCTCACTCTCTGAACTCTCTCTCTCTCTCTCACTCTCTCTCTGGAACTCTCTCTCTCACTCTCTCTCTGAACTCTCTCTCTCACTCTCTCTGCTCTCTCTCTCTCACTCTCTCTCTGAACTCTCTCTCTCTCTCTCTCTCTGAACTCTCTCTCTCTCTCTCTGAACTCTCTCTCACTCTCTCTCTCACTCTCTCTCTGAACTCTCTCTCTGAACTCTCTCTCACTATCTCTCTCTGAACTCTCTGATACTCTCTCTCTCTCTCTCTCACTCTCTCTCTGAACTCTCATCTCTCTCTTCACTCTCTCTCTCTCTCTGAACTCTCTGAACTCTCTCTCTGAACTCTCACTCACTCTCTCTCTCTCTGACACTCTCTGAACTCTCTCTCTGAACTCTCACTCAACTCTCTCTCTCACTCTCTCTGAACTCTCTCTCCATCTCTCTGAACTCTCTCTCACTCTCTCTCTGAACTCTCTCTCTCTCTCTCTTAACTCTCTCTGCCTTCTGGAACTCTCTCCTTCTCACTCTGAAACTTCTCTCCCACTCTCTCTGAACTCTCTCTGTCTCTCTCTCACTCTCTCTCACTCTCTCTCACTCTCTCTCACTCTCTCTCTTCTGAATTCTCTCTCTCTCTCTGAACTCTGTCTCTCTCTTACTCCCTCTCTGAACTCTCTCTCTCTCACTCTCTCTCTGAACTCTCTCTGAACTCTCTCTCTGAACTCTCTGAACTCTCTCTCTCTCTTGAACTCTTTCTCACTCTCTCTCACTCTCTTCTGAATCCTTCTCTCTCCATCTCTCTGAATCTCTCTCTCTCACTCTCTCTGAACTCTCTCTCTCTGAACTCTCTCGCTCTCTCTGAACTCTCTCTCTCACTCTCTCTGAACTCTCTATCTCTCCCTTTCTCTCTCTGAACTCTCTCTGAACTCTCTCTGTCTCTCTCTCTCTCACTCTCTCTCACTCTCTCTCTCACTCTCTCTCTGAATTCTCTCTCTCTCTCTCTCTGAACTCTGTCTCTCTCTTACTCTCTCTCTGAACTCTCTCTCTCTCTCACTCTCTCTCTCTCTCACTCTCTCTCTCTCTGAACTCTCTCTCCCTCTCACTCTCTCTCTGAACTCTCTCTCTTTCTCACTCTCTCTCTCTCTCTCTCACTCTCTCTCTGAACTCTCTCAGTGATGTGTGTGTGTATGTGTGTGTGTGTGTGTGTGTCTATTTTTCATTAGTAATGGCAATATGGTTTAATAATATACCTGTCAAAAAGTTCTAGTCCGTAGATCATTAACCCTGACCACTCTGTCTATCGTACTCATCTTTAATGATGGAGTGATGATTCACAAGGCCGTGTACTTCAGCACTCCACGCTGATGCCTGGTTACCGGCATGTTTAACATTGGCCTAAACAGCAGAGTCCAGGTGTATTGTTTCTGGAATCCCAGGTAAAGGATATCAGGTGTTCCAATAGCCTTGTCTGGAGACTAGTAGCTTCCTGAAGAGATAACACAAGTAAAGAGGTCATCGGCGGAGTACCACGGTTTGCTCTCCCTTCCCGCGGACTGTCTATTGATAAGGCTTCCGTACAATACTCAAGGATGATTTTTTAATTAATGGAAAAAAATGTTAACAAGCCTTTTCGACGCCGTTACGGAAGTAGAAATTTAACTATTTATAACAGAACAAAAGATTTGGATTATAAACATGTAAATTTGGTAAAATGGGACTGGTGACGATCCTACAAACGCGAGCGCCCAGAACAAGCGATATTTCAGCGTCCTTTTATTTTTGTCAGAATTCTTATTTTGCGGCGATTTTATTATAAAATTTTTCATAAACTTTGTTATCGCCCCTTATCTCATTGCGCCCCGTTCACTAGCAGGGATAGAAAATAAAATACCTTTTTTTTTAAGGAAATTCGTCTTTTTATGAAAATATGTTAATATAGCCTAAATGGTTTTCTATTTTCATAATAATTAATCAGAATAATGATATTTTTGCTTTATAAAATTGCAGATAGATAGATTGATAGACAGATAGACAGACAGACAGACAGGCAGGCAGAGCAACAGACAGACAGACAGGCAGACAGACAGATAGATAGATAGATAGATAGATAGATAGATAGATAGATAGATAGATAGATAGATAGATAGATAGATAGATAGATAGATAGATAGATAGATAGATAGATAGATAGATAGATAGATAGATAGATAGATAGATAGATAGATAGATAGATAGATAGATAGATAGATAGATAGATAGATAGATAGATAGATAGATAGATAGATAGATAGATAGATAGATAGATAGATAGATAGATAGATAGATAGATAGATAGATAGATAGATAGATAGATAGATAGATAGACCTACTTATAATATAAATAGATAACTGTGCTTATAGACTTAAGACAAGATTAAAACTCACTTAATAAATCGCGAACATTCAACGGGCACTTAATACACCAAGAGCATTTAGAAATTTTATTTTAATTCATTTAACAAAGTTAAACAAACGTCTTATCACTGAACCAATTCATTTTACTCCAACCTTTGCACATTTCATGTCAATGTAATTATTCTTGTATTCATTTATCTCACAGCTGAAGAAAAATATAAAACACGTGGAAAATTGGAATTCTTACATTGATGAGAATTAGGTTTGATCATTTAAAGTGAATGTTCAGTATTTTCATGTGCAGTTAATTTATTTGCAGTTGCTTGAAAGTTTCTTTAAAACCCAAAGTTTATTTCATCACGGATCACAATGTGTTATTGAATTTGATAGAAGTGCCGGAATCGGTGTTGATGGATGGAGTGTCTATATGAGCTGATAAATATTAAATGTGTACGTCTTGATTGAAACGAGTGGAGGGCAGCACCGGCTGGGCCATACATGCCCCGCGGGCCTAAGTTTTCCGATATCTGTTTTAACCATTCTAGAAGTAGAATATTGTGTTAGTGCTGTTGGCTTGGACAGAATATGGTGCATATCTAAGCATATTAAGGTCTATTACTCTAATATCATTATTTCTATAGTCTGACTTTAAAAAGACTGTATTGCTCTTTAAATACATTTACCTGTTGATAATTCTCACCAACAAAATGAATGGAGTATTAGCAGCCCGTAGCGTGAAAATTCTACAGGAGGGGCCAGGCATTCTACAGCAGGGGCCAGGCAATAGCAGGGGGGGCAGGTAATACATTTTACTAAGTAGAAAAAAAAGTAGGGGGGCCAGACAAAACGCGGGGGTGTGGGCCGCCGCCGACCCCCCCCCCCGACCCCCCCCCGACCCCCCCCCCTGGCCCCCCTCCCGCACGCTACGGGCCTGAGTATTAGTTTTAAAAAATAAAAATATTAACGAGGAGTTGCATGTAAAATTATTTAAAATATCATCATGAATGCATCTCAGATAACTATGGTTTTGGTCTTAACATATAACGTTTTATTGCGTGTGTTTTTATCAGTACAAAGGTTTATGATATTCACCTTACGCTACCTTTCATGGTGCAAATTATAGGATCGAATACCTGAGTTCTGGTACAAAAGAAACTAAAATGCACAAGTAACTTTTTTTTAATTACAAACACCCTTTAATATTTTTAGTAATTTTTCTTGATTTACACACAAATAAAAGTAACATCAGCTCAGACTAATGACTCTGTGTTAACTTGTATTGAAAATTTCCAAAAGAAAACAGAAAAACAAAGAAATTAAACAGCATTAAATGGCAGTTCCAATGGAGCACAGATGTTTTTGAATTCATTTCATTGCGAGAGTTCAACAATTTTCTTTCGTAATTGGGGCTAGACTATGATGGAGCTACCTGTACCATGTAACTCTATCCAACCCACTTCCTGGATAAGCGGTGGGTTTTGTTTTGTTTGTTTTTCATGTTTCTTAAAAAGCATTTTGTTAAAATTGTGTTAACAGGTATTTGTGTGAGAAGTTTATCAGCCAATTTAAAGCTGAGATAACTTGTAACACAACTCACACATTAAGTGTTTCAATTCACACATTTAGTGTTTCAATTCACACATTTAGTGTTTTAACAGGCTGACAGACATAAAGTTAGAGTGAAAAAAAAGAAAGGTAGATAGATAGATAGACAGACAGATAGATAGATAGATAGATAGATAGATAGATAGATAGATAGATAGATAGATAGATAGATAGAATAGATAGATAGATAGATAGATAGATAGATAGATAGATAGATAGATAGATAGATAGATAGATAGATAGATAGATAGATAGATAGATAGATAGATATAGATAGATAGATAGATAGATAGATAGATAGATAGATAGATAGATAGATAGATAGATAGATAGATAGATAGATAGATAGATAGATAGATAGATAGATAGATAGATAGATAGATAGATAGATAGATAGATAGATAGATAGATAGATAGATAGATAATATGTCTGCCGATAAATTAAAACTGTACAAGATTAACAGAATACAGCTTTACAAGATTGATAGAATACCACTGGTCCAGATTGACAGAATACCACTTGTCCAGATTGACAAAATACCACTATAATGAACGACTGAATTCATCAGGAAAAAAACATTTTAAAAAATATGGAATGCCGCTTGTAACATATTTATTACTAAAAATGTGAAACAAAGGATGTTTGACACAATGTACTCGGACTAAAGTTATCAAGAGAAGATAAGTGTAACACAAGATAAACATGTGTCAGTTTGTTCAAGATAAAGATACATGGTACAAGAGTTGTAGGGCGCTGATCCAGACATTGGGAAACAAAAGGTGTGAGACAAGGGAAGAGGGAGTTAACATCCAACATGACAAGGCAAGAAGGAGCTAACGTGCAACAAGACAAGGTTAAGAGACTAAAACATGAAAAGATTATATAACTGTAAGATCTCTGTCCAGAAAAATCAAGCAACATTATATCCAACTGTAAACAAAATCCGAGAACTCTTAAAGAAAAAAAGCTTGTTGTCATTTTTTTAAACAATCAAATTTTCTTCTCCCTTCACTATAAATAAGTAGGCCTATTCTTTTATATATATATATATATATATATATATATATATGTATATATATATATATATATATATATACATATATTGCTTTATTTTATAACTTCTATACGTCATGTATAGCGCCTAGCCAATTCATAATGTCCAGAAATTCCATCCAACTCAAAATAAACAGTTCTTTTTTACCAGCGGGAAAACCCAGTCACAAGGAAAACCTAAACAATTTCAACAATGTTTACAAATTAACGAATGCTTGAATTCTATTTTTCGTCGTATCTTTGATTTATTTTACTTAGATTATCTTCATCTTTTTTTTTCTTTTCGTCTTCATTTCTTTAGAGCTGTATATATATTTTAATGTGTTATCTGTGTTTATCGCCACATTATCTGCCCACTGTTCTATTTGTTTCAGTGTACTCTATATATCTCTACATTTTCCTTATCTCCTTACGGTGTATACAATCTATAATGCCTGGCATTATTTCTTCTTGGAATGTACTTGGCTCGGTTTTTATTTATTTAATTTTTCTTTCTTTGCACGGGTTTTTTTTTTCTTGTTGTTAATTGTGTCACTCTTTCATTTTGTTCCTTACGTTTTTCTCTGCTGGACAGTCCAAACTGCAGGGATACAGTTAGGGGGCGGACTATTGTCAGGCCCGTAGCGTGCGTTGGAGCCAAGGGGGGGGGCCGGACCCCCACCCATGCGTTTTGTCTGGTCCTCTCTGCTTGTTTGCTCTACTTAGTAAAATGTATTTCCTGCCTTCCCCCCCTCCGCTATTGCCTGGCCCCATGCTGTAGAATTTTCACGCTACGGGGCTGACTACTGTTGAGGCACCGAACTCAGAAGAAAAACAATGGATCTAGAAAAAGACAGACATTAGAAGAATATATAAATTAGGTTTTGATGGCCTATTTGGGCCCAGCTAGCCCACTGTTAAAACCGCCTCTAACCATCATTATATAGACTTAATATATCTTATTATTATCAAATCGGCCGGGGGGGGGGGGGTGGAGGTGATTCTAAGAGCCTTTAGTATCTCTTTTTCTCAGTCATCAACGGCACACCTAATATCCCACCGATATATACCTGTATGCTATGCCACTACACACCGTTGGGTGAAAGCGTCTACTGTGATGATAGTTACTTCTCACGCAAAGAGTTAAGTTTTAAATAAATTGATGTTTTTTTAAACAGTGACAATATCCATTTTCTTTGTTTCTTAGGTTGTACGTTAAAATGTTCTATCAGCAGCACCGTTCACCAGCTAATATTGGGGGCCCTGACAATTTGACAATTTCCAAAAACCGGGGGGTGTATCTCATTACCCAAACCCACCAATCACCATAAACTGGGGGTGTCTCTGATCATATAAAAGTCCATATATAGCTAAATTGTTAAATAATGTATTGCTATATGGGTTCCTATTGACATTATGCTCCCAGATACGTGTTTCAGATACGTGTTTCAGATACGTGTTTCAGATACGTGTTTCAGATACGTGTTTCAGGTACGTGTTTCAGGTACGTGTTTCAGATACGTGTTTCAGATACGTGTTTCAGATACGTGTTGCAGGACCACAGCTGGGACTTAGCCGACTCCATTTAACTCCAAAATGTGCAGCAATTTAAATAGACACAAATTTCGAAACCCAAATAGTTTCTCATGGCTCGGAGGGGGAGGTATGGGGGCTATACATGTTTAGGTTACGTTCTCTTTGCAACGGAGCTGCATGTATTGAGCTACACACACCCATTATGGTGACCCTACCCTCCTGATTCTACTCCTTGGGTCGACACTGTCATTTCCCTACAAAATTTCCTCTTTGCCTACATATACTTTCTACACTGCGTTAGTTACAAACATGCATACATAAATACACACACACACACACAAACACACACACACACACAAGTATTACCTGCAGGTCTGTTGAAATTGTTTATAAAGTGAAGACATTCAATCTGATGACCAGCAATGGTGACTGGTTCTACCCATTGAATGGCACAAGACTTGAAGCTATTGTCTGGTTTTATTATCAACAAGTCTACTGTAAACTAACAACTGGGATGGGAGATAACTACACAAGACTAGAGGAGCAAGGCAGTGAAGAGTTTTAGTAATTAGAGAAAAAAAATAAGGGAAAGAAAGACGATAGAGAGAAAGAGAGATAGACAGATCAAATCAGATTTATTGAATTATTGATTGGTGAATTTATTGATTATGGGATTCAAACCACCAGTGCGGTAGGGTCTTAGAGACAGAATTTTAAAGCTGTGCATAAAAGAAAATCATGCTTCATTAAGTAATAAGAACACAGTCGGGCTCTGTAGGGGATGCAATGAATGTTTTACATGAACGGATAGATTTTACTTTGATGCGTAATGGAAGTGTTCTCAGACAAGTTCGGTTATGGTGAACCACATGTAAAAAGAAAAATTTAAAAGAATGAACCAAAAACTAATTGCAAAATATTTTGATGAAGAGGTTTATGTCATTTTTTGTCATCCCGTTTCAAATCTCATTAGAATTTGAGAATCTCTTCCTTGTGGTTTCTGTGTGAATAATTGTGGGGTTTTGTACGTCTTCGTGTGGCTTTTTGTACGTCTTCGTGTGGCTTTTTGTACGTCTTCGTGTGGCTTTTTGTACGTCTTCGTGTGGCTTTTTTGTTCACTTGTTTGGGAATACTTTAGGGTCGTGAGCTAGAACGATGCTCTACCCCCTAAACAGAAGCTTGGTTACATTTCAGAACCAATCCTGTATTAGTGGACTTAAATTTTGACTCTGTTTGGTGTAACATTCAGCATGATATCGAAAGAACTATGTATTTAATTCAAGAGAAATTTATTTGTTAATTATTTGTTTATCAGACGAATCCTTTTATTTATTGGTTTGTTTGTGGTTCCCTGTTAAGACGACTTGCTTATCTTTTAGATTTTATGAGCCAATAATAGCCATGGACTAGCTGTTAGTGCCGTCTTTCATTACCCGCATATCTAAGAGTACAATGACTATGGAGACACTACGGGACACACAGAACACATAGCACAATGATCAGGCTTTTGTTAACTAACGTTAGGTCAGGAAGGAATGGGGGGATGGAGATAAGATACGTCTGGTAGATATTGTTTTTCGTTTGTTTCTCGCGTAATCAATTGGATAATTGGGAATCAACGATAAATCGTTTGCTACTAATTATAATTGTGTTTATCATGTGAATTAATGAATGATGATGTAAATAAATACACCTTAAAAATCGGTTAAAGTTTGATTAATGCCTGTTTGAAAAGCTAATAATTATAAAGAAAAGGCTGTTAAGTTAAAACTAATTTTGGGACGATACAAAATGCTTGTTCTGATGTGATATATTATTCTCGATACTTCTATACACTTTCGATTACGATTCCTTTAAGGAAAGCATGAAAGTACAGTAACAAACTAAGATAATCTGTTACTAAATACATTAAGCATATTTGGTCGTTGTTGAGATCAATAGAGTCTAGTTTTTCAAGCCTGTAGAAATCAATAAGTTATTGTCATTAGTATTGAAGATAAAAGATTGAATTTCAAACAAGAAAAAAATGGCAATAGGTTGAAATAGCTCCCCATTCCGATTGATCACCTAAAGACTATTTAAAGAAAAAAAAAATATTTGATCCTTCAGTCCTACATGCAGGGAATTCGTCGACCCACTATAATGTTTATCTTGACAAGTCCATCACGACCTAATTAATGTGCTGGACATATTATCAACCACTAATCACCTGAACCTTTTATCTGGATAATTATATAATCCCCTGTGGACTCAATTATATAAATGATCTAAAATGTCTGCATTGAAACGAACAGAAAACTCTCTATTTCTGAGTAGCCTACAGAACAACAATTTATGTGAGTAGCCTACAGAATAACAATTTATGTGAGCAGCCTACAGAAAAACAATTTATGTGAGTAAAGTAACACAGGAGAGGTTTGTTGTTCTTGCCAAGGGACTTAATGCTTTCAGTACGCTGTCTTATTTCTGGGAGGCGGCTGAAAACAAATTTTCCCAATTGAAAAAAAAAGTTTAAAAAAAAACTACATTAGATTGATTTAGATAGACTCCTTACCAAACATCTGTATGTGTCTGACTGTTTATGTCTATTAAATAGCCTCGTAAGTAGAAAAGTTGGCCTGAAATATTGTTAAGTATTAAACAGCTGCGGTAACTTCGATTAGAATTAGTATCAATGTGCAATAGTAAAACAGACCTCAGGCATGACTTAGAAAATTCTCATTTTTACTTTAGCTATAAATACGTCGCTGTTGTTTTGGTTGTCTGTTTAAATAATATTGTGTACCCATTTATTGAAGTTAACTGCAATGAACTCATTGTTTGCATTATACTGTGTGTAACCATGTATTGAAGTTAACTGCAATGAACTCATTATTTACATTATACTGTGTGTAACCATTTATTGAAGTTAACTGCAATGAACTCAATGTTTACATTATACTGTGTGTTACCATGTATTGAAGTTAACTGCAATGAACTCATTGTTTACATTATACTGTGTGTAACCATGTGTTGAAGTTAACTGCAATGAACTCATTGTTTACATTATACTGTGTGTAACCATGTATTGAAGTTAACTGCAATGAGCTCATTGTTTACATTATACTGTGTGTAACCATGTATTGAAGTTAACTGCAATGAGCTCATTGTTTACATTATACTGTGTGTAACCATGTCTCGAGGTCGTTCAGAATTAAGACAGAAAACGTTCAAGACACGGTTGTCTCTCACAGGAAAACTAAAAAGTGAGTTTGACTGGACGGAAGGATTTTCTTTGTTTGCAGATGCAAAGCCCCAAACAGATCACTGTGACCCTGTGAGTCCACGTGACCTGAGGTCAATAAAAAAGAATGTGTTCTTTCTCTAGTTGTGATACATCTTCACTTTGTTTATTCATTCATTTAGAATTTTCAAACACCTACAACTGTACTTACTATATATCGCGATGTGTAAAACAGAAAATCGAAGAAATTATTTTTTGTTATGTCTCAAATATAGATTTCTAAGTGCATTTACAATGAAGTGGGTAGTATAGAAAACGAATAGTATTATTCAAATCCTTAAATAAAGACAAATCTTCTCTATAGAACATGTGTGATTGGCTATGATGGGGAATCAAACCGCGAACACAGAAAAATTGCATCTATAATTTTTAGAATAGGCCTATAGCATAGCAGAGGTGTCCAAACTCAGATAGACAGTTTTTAGACACCACTTTCTGCTCCCATTGAATAAAGTTTATTTATTTTAGCTACATTATCTTTCTTTTGTCATGTTTTTTTTTCTTTATAACAATTTAACTGTCATGTTTACATTTTAATGATAACGACCGGCTTGCAAATCTACCTTCATGTTTTAAAATGACCTTCACGACTCCCGCCTTCACACACATTTATAACTTTCTTTCCCGTTAATGTCAATCACATAGTCTGTCGTATCCAACAAAGCGTAATAATTGATTACATTCAAAGTGATACAGTTGATTACATACAAAGTGATACAGTTGATTACATACAAAGTGATACAGTTGATTACATACAAAGTGATACAGTTGATTACATACAAAATGATACAGTTGATTACATACAAAGTGATACAGTTGATTACATTCAAAGTGATACAGTTGATTACATTCAAAAAGATACAGTTGATTACATTCAAAGTGATACAGTTGATTACATTCAAAGTGATACAGTTGATTACATTCAAAGTGATACAGTTGATTACATACAAAGTGATACAGTTGATTACATACAAAGTGATACAGTTGATTACATACAAAATGATACAGGTTGATTACATACAAAGTGATACAGTTGATTACATTCAAAGTGATACAGTTGATTACATACAAAGTGATACAGTTGATTACATACAAAGTGATACAGTTGATTACATACAAAGTGATACAGTTGATTACATTCAAAGTGATACAGTTGATTACATTCAAAGTGATAGAGTTAACTATATGCAACGTGAAACAAACTAAAACACATCGTTAGTTTCTTTTATAATGGCTCCTTATGATAGGTTTCAGCACCTGACACCATCACATCATCACATGACACCGTCATATCACATCATCACATGACCATCACATGACACCATCACTGGGTTATGTCCCCACTTTACAAAAAACCAAATTCAAGTGATAAAAAAAATCTTTGTGTCGTTGTCTTCTATTGGTTGAAAAAAAAGTTCCAGTCCTCCATAAAAAGACTGTCACACTTCTGTCGTTATGTCTCCATCTAATGGTCCATTATGTGCCGGGAGGGAATCCAAATAGAATTAGATCGCTCCAAGTTCAAAGCCTGGGGAAAAATGGAGCTAAATATAAGGAGGAAGACTTTTAAAAATAAAAACAGAATGAAAGCTTTTTTTAAGTCTTTTATTTGAAATAGCTTTGAAAAAGATAACTTTTACCATTCTAAGTGAATAGTTTAGTTTAGTTTATAAAATAATATCCAAATCTATTTATTGACAAGTAAAATATGGGAAATGTATAAGCTAGAGCAGGGGTGGTAAACCTTTAGTCAGTCTAAGGTCAGTTAAAATAAATCAACAAGATCAAAGGCCGCAATTTATTATTCGTTTATTTTTCCTAGTAAAAAAGTATATTTAATTCAAATTTTAAAATTTATAAATACATACAGTCTATGTATGAGCAATACTAAATTTAAAGAAATTTATCAGAGTTTATTTAGGTTTATATAAGCTTTTAATTAGTTTCATTTTCTGAGGACGTGTGTCCAATTTTCAAATCTTAACGCAAGCTGAGCAGTGTCCGACCGCACAGAAAGGCTCTGTATAGACCCTCTATAAATTTAAGACGTAAAATTCGGCCTTTAGGCTAATTTATTCCCAATTTTAATGGCTGTAAAGTTGGGTATGCAGTACCTGTTTCAGGAGACATACTATGATATGTGGCATCGTTGGGGTTTATAAGGATAAGCCGAGAGCCTGGTATTCACAGCAGGCGGTAGAGACAGATGTGCTAGGCACAAAACACCCTCACACTCTGACCAACTAAAGCACACTGTCGTAGCCTGCCATTTCTGGCCGAGGGGTAAGGCACACTATACCCTCTGTCCGTTGTGGCAGGATAAAACCATTGTCTTGCCATTCTGGTTGATCGGTAGTATATACACCATGCTGGTCTACAAATACTAAAATCATTTTATTCTGCCTCTCTGACAGAATTAGCGGACACGCTCACCCCGCAGCTCTGTAAGCATGGCCGACATGCATCAGCGCCGCCGATAAAGCTGGTGTGGCAGGCACAAAACACTCTGTCGTGCTGGCTATGGCGGTGCATAAAAAAAATAAAAAGTATCAAATTTAATAATTTCGAGTCTATGAATTATTATCTTGTAGATTACAAAGCTAATTACATTTGAGTAATGATAATGGGGGAATAGTTTGATACAGACAAGCTTTATTAGGATAATTAATGGGGGAATAGTTTAACACAGACAAGCTTTATTAGGATAATTAATGGGGGAATAGTTTAACACAGACAAGCTTTAGTAGGATAATTAATGGGGGAATAGTTTAACAAAGACAAGCTTTATTAGGATAATTAATGGGGGAATAGTTTAACACAGACAAGCTTTATTAGGATAATTAATGGGGGAATAGTTTAACACAGACAAGCTTTATTAGGATAATTAATGGGGGAATAGTTTAACACAGACAAGCTTTATTAGGATAATTAATGGGGGAATAGTTTAATACAGACAAGCTTTATTAGGATAATTAATGGGGGAATAGTTTAACACAGACAAGCTTTATTAGGATAATTAATGGGGGAATAGTTTAACACAGACAAGTTTTATTAGGCTAACATGTAAAAAACAAATCTCATTCTTTCAAAACTAAAAAAATAAAATTATAAAAATTAAAAAAAACTTTTTATTTTAAATATAGGTTCATTAAAATGTACCAAACTGTAAAAAATAATAATAAATCTAAATTTAGATTTTTTTAAAATTATATCATTATTGAAATTAAGTGTGTGTAATTACAATATACCAAACGAAGTGTATCTTCCCATTAGCTGAAAAAAGGCAGCAATAAATAAATAGATAATCTGTCTCTAGATGGGCAAACATTGAGATTAAAACTAGTTGCCCACACGATTAAATCTCCACTGAACTCCATAAGTTCCATTTGAAATCGGGTTCCATTAAAAGTGAAACAGCGACAAAAGTCATGCGATCATCGTGTTTAAGGAAAGAATCGTACATCGAACACTACTAATAGTATAATAAAGAAACTGAGTTATCATAGCGTACTTCTGGATTTGGGTATTTGGTAATCAAATCAGACTACAGAGGAAAGTGGTAGGTGAGTAACTTTTTTTTTTAAAATTGCTTTTAAAAAAGTTTCAGTTTAGGCTTAGATACTTTGTTAGTAGGTCACTAGTCACTCACAGTCTGATTTTTCGTTGAAGATGTGTGTTTGAGACATTCAAATGTTAAAAAAAGATCTTCAAATAATGCACGGATAAAAAGACTTCACTTTTAGAAAAGACTAAACATTAGTAAGGTACACAATATATTAATTCTTAATTCATTCAAGTATCATCATCTTTCAAAAAGCATTATGAACCAACAATGGATAATGACACGCATATAGAAGAAATAGACTAATCTGTTGGCCTCTTCTATGTTCTGTGGTGATCTTTAAAATAGGAGAATTTGTACTAGAATGCATGATACACACACACACACACACACACACACACACACATATATATATATATATATATATATATATATATATATATATATATATATTAGGGTGGTGCTTAGAAACGAACTTTCAAAAATCTCTACTCTCACCCCCTATTTTAGTTCGTTTATATATAGAAACCTTGGTAAAATAAAATATTAAGGTATTCAGTTCCTGTTTACTGGTAGCTCAATGGCGTCAAAGTTTAGGAGTATTGGACCGTGATGGAAAATACATAGTGTATTGCACTGTTGTTGTGTGTATAACACTGTATAATATTATTTCAAGTTATGAGGATTGTCCTACACTGCTGTACTAAACATATAAAACCTGTAAATAGGCCTGGAAGTGGTAATTTAATACACAGCAGGCCTAGTAGGCCTAGACAAAGAAACTATTAGCAACACAAAGATGTATAGGCCTACCTACACCACCTAGAAACTATTGGCAACTTGCCAAGCTGATTATCCTCTATGGTTGTGCATTGGGATGGAAAGTTGATTCCGGATCTCACAAATAAAGAATGCATCGACAGACTTCCTCGTAATTGTTTCTGGGAAAGGAGCATCACAGTTGTTAACTGTTGCGAAACTGCCTCCCGGAAATGGTGCTGCATTGGCCGGAGCTGTCTTTCAAGACTGGGGTGTTAGTGACAAGATCAGAGGCATGTGCTTTGATACTACTAGTTCCAACACTGCTCGGATTAGTGGTACCTGCATCCTGCTGGAGCAAAACTTCAGCGAGGTCTTCTATCACTTGCTTGCAAACATCACATTATGGAACTGATTCTGGGCGCAGTCTTCCAGGTCTGTTAGGTGCCACTTCATCTCCTGAGGTTCTGCTATTCAAAAGCTTCAAGGATCATTGGCAGTTCATTGACAGAGAAAACTATGAAACATCACTGACAAATTCAGCCGTGTCTACTTCGCTAGAAGATGTGCACAACTCTCTGATTGAATTTGCTCAGAAGCATATTCAAGAACAGCAGCCAAGAGATGATTATCGAGAGTTCCTGGAACTTGCTCTGCTATTTCTTGGGGTCGTGCCTGAAAGAGGAGTGCACTTCATTGCTCCTAGAGCAGTGCACCATGGTCGCTGGATGTCGAAGGTTCTGTACAGCCTGAAGATATGGATGTTCATAGGGCGATTCAGACTGACAACCAAGGAAGAGAGAGGTCTTCAAGAGCTGTGCATCTTTATTGTACGTGTCTACATGAGAGCCTGGTTCACGGCTAATCTGGCACCCGCTGCTCCATACAATGATATGCTGTTGCTCCAATCAATTCTCAGCTACTCCGGAATCAACAGAGCTGTTTCCAGTGCTGCATCCAACAAGTTTTCAAAGCACCTCTGGTACCCGTCCCCTGAATTGGTTGGGTTGGCATTCTTCGATGATCAGGTATCGGCGGAAACAAAAAGACGCATGGTAAATTCCATGAATGAAAGCAGTAATGAGGAGCCAGAGGACATCAAGCTAATCTCTGTTGATTTGGAATCCTTCAACAACAGGAGGCTACAGGACTTGGTGTCACCAAAGTCTAAGAGATTCTTTGACATGATGGAGCTTCAGACTGGATGCTGACCCAGATGAGTGGACCAACCATGAAGATTATCAGCGATCTTTGGAGACCGTTCGGCAGATTTAGGTAGTCAACGACCATGCAGAGAAGGGTGTAGCACTGATTCAAGAGTACAGTGGAATCCTCACCAGAGATGAGGAGAAACTTCAGTCCCTGCTGTAGGACTGATGTCCACAGCATCGACAATCCTATCAGACACACTAAGAAACAGACATTGTCAAATGACTTCTTATCAATTGACCTAATAACATTGAACTATAATTACAGGTAGAATATTGTAGATGCAGGATTGTTTGTGATTGTTTAATAATTCATTCTACTGTTTAATGTTGTGTTTGAGAAACTATCTTTGATTAAAAAGCCAAAAATTCCAAAAGCGTGATCTGTTTACTTGTTGAACGTGGCCTACCTAAACTTTGGCTTCATTGAGCTACCTAAATATTAAGATATCAGCACCAATTTTTTTTCTAGATGTTTCTACATCCAAAGGAACAATTTAAAAGGGTGAGACCTAAAGAAATCAAAGGTTTAATTTTTAGTGGTTCCTAAGCACCACCCTAATATATATATATATATATATATATATATATTTATATATATATATATATATATATATATATATATATATATATATATATATATATATATACAGAGAGAGAGAGAGAGAGAGAGACCATCCAAACGATAATACAATCATTTCCCAAATCAAGCAAACAAGATCAAAACGACCCTATGATCTCCATTTTGTATTGAAGTTACCTATTCTTGCCCTATTCTCTATTCGTCTACCTTTTGGAAGAGATCCAATATCGAGAAAGTCGTGTTTATTCTTCTTCGTCTTATCCTACTGCACCGAGTTCTAGTGAGTGTTGATTGACGCGGGTTCTGGTTGCAAGACAATAGATAAGTTGCAATCAACAAAGGTGGACTTTTCTTGATCGATATCTGCTGACGTAATAAACCACACGAGTAGCTGCTTTGCCCCCGCCAGTGTAAGGTAAGAGTTGTTTAGTCCAAGACTTCTCCAATGAGTTGCGAATCACTTAACTCGTGATTGGATATCTGTAAATATATATTTTTGATCAAAATTGTTGTTTTTTTTAATCCGACTGTTTTTAGTTTTAATAAATTAAATTGAATAAAGGTGAGTTATTTTCTTTTTTTTAATTAAATGTAAACCATTTTTAAACATATGTAATAATCTAAGTTCCCAATCAAAGTCAGATAGTAGGATGTTAAAATACAACTTAATTTCTCACTGATAATAATTATATCCATTCTTTTTAGCAGGCTACTTTTGCTCAGTATTAAATATAAATTTGAAAACATATCTGAGCTCTCAAAGAATATTTCTATTCAAATAAACGACTTAAAACGTTCTATTAACTCAATTAGTAAAGATAAATTTTCTTAAAATGATTTGTTTATCTGGCAACTAAAAAAAAAAACATTGCGACATTGGACCTTTTGAAGCCCATTGCATCGAATTTCCTAAACTCAAACTGAAATCTATTGTCTGATTCAGTGACTATCACTCCGCTATTCACAGAACACATGTGTTGTGTAAAACAAAACCAAATGTTGTGCGAAAAATATTTAAGAAATATTACAATTGCTTGAGAAAAATCAAGGTAGGTATTTTTTCAACAATATTATATAGTTAGAGGAGCGATGCGACTGTTTTTATTGCATTTTTTGTATATCAAAAAAAGTTAACTACCACTGTTTTATGGCTAGTGTATTTTAATTGTTCCACAAAACAGACATCAGTGTTAAAGTTTATTATTACGCAAAAAAATAAAATTCAAAAGTGTTCGGTCTCTCTAAACTTAAGAAAGTGTGAGAACCATTAATCTAATCTGTAATGTCCCTATTTGACTTTCTGATAACACACATAAGATTGATTTTTGACAATGATTCCTATGTTGAAAAAAAACACAGCATTAGTTTCGACAATAAACTTATCTAATGTGTTTGTCAATGTATATAGGAACGTTTATGAGTTTATTCATGGTCAAGTGTCAATATATAGGTCATGACTTTCAGAAGCTGTTAGACTGTGTGTTTACAGTCTATAGTTCATTTTTTTTGTTCACTTACAATTCAATACAGACGGGGTGGTTGACAAAACGTTTATGGGTGCCGCTTTGGTAGCCAGGCGGATGTTCATGCTGCAGCCCGACCTGCATGATGTGGGTTCGAGTCCCAGGGTGTCCAGCCACCGTAGTGCCTCCGTGGCCTTGGTGGGGATGAAAGAAGGGCATCATAAAGCCGTCCCTGTAGTGGTTCACAGGAGCTAAGAGGTAAACATATCTTCCTTTCAAGGACTTCACACACATAACGTCTTAGACCGCTTTTGGAGGTTAGCGAGATAAAATATTTTTTTTTATTTATTTATCTGTTGACAATGACCTAAGCAAATTGTTAACAAATATCCTTGTACATATTTCGTGGAATTATGTAAACACTTTTTTAGCCCCCCATAATTCCTTTCTCCTTCCATTGTTCCGGGTGTTGTCTGACTAATTGCTTCACTTGAATAGCTTACCAAGTGCATTCCACCCACCTGAGAGGTAAACAAAGATGTAAACACTTTTTTTATGTTCACAGTCGCTCTTATCTGTTTACTCAGTGAACTCTTCAATCTGATTTCTTCTCATGTATAGTGAATGTGCGCATTTTGGTGCTCATATAAGCAGTACACTAATGAGCTTCAATCATTACCTATCACATAACACGTTTCTTACAAATCGTTAAACTTGTTATGATTTTTTTTTAAGTGTTGAAATATAAAATAAAGTGAATAATAAAAAGTTGTTTGTGTGTTGGAGTATATCACCGTGATGTTATAACTGTAGCCGTTCTTTTAAGATTAGGCAAATTAGGGGACCGCCTTGGGCCCTCTCACAGCGCCCAAATGGCCCCCTTCCACGTGATCATGGGACACTTTTGCCTAGAACACAATATATTTGTAACAATTAGCCTAGGGCACTAGAAACATAGGAACGGGTCTGATGAATATCATTTGATTTTAAATTATAAATACCACTGTTATATAAGTTGGTCTATAAAAACCACTGCCATATATATTGGGCTATAAAAACCACTATTACATATGTTGGTCTATAAAAACCACTGCCATATATATTGGGCTATAAAAACCACTGCCATATATATTGGGCTATAAAAACCACTGCCATATATATTGGGCTATAAAAACCACTGCCATATATATTGGGCTATAAAAACCACTATTATATATGTTGGACTATAAAACCACTGTTGTATATGTTGGTCTATATATATATATTGGGCTATAAAAACCACTGTGATATGTGTAAAACAGCATTGACACTTTGTGAGACAGTCACGTGATTTTAATTTTTTTTTACTTGATTATTAAATCTCCTAGATGGAAATCGGCTCATTTTAAATGTCATTTTGTTTTATTTCATGCACATCAAAATGTCAATTCAAATAAGAAGTAAATATAATTACACGTTAGATAGAAATTATGTAACAAAATGAACATGATAGGGACACGGTGAGATAATTTAATAATAACTGTACAAATGACAAAGCCAGTAATATATGAATCTGACAAAACAGCTGACTGTCATGAAAAAAAAAATCATTGATCAATAAAGCAATCATGGATCGATACCATGAGACAGTGTAATGATAAGATAATCCGATCAGCTGAGTACCATTCTGCTCTGCCTACTCAGGGAAAAACTATGGAGTCTTGTTGGAAGAACGTGAAATACATCATCTACTCGGGGAAAAACTATGGAGTCTTGTTGAAGGAACAATGGCAAGATTACAAACTCCTAAGAACTGAAGACAGGAGAATGAAGAACAGTCGAAAGTGAAATAAAATAGGATTGTCATGGACCCAGCTCACGAATACTGGCCAAAACCGTGTCCTCTGGGCCATACTCTTCAGACCCCTTGCCATACTGTTGAGACCCCACAAATAATAAAATACATGTCATTATAAAAATAATAAAATACAGGTCTTAACACAAATAATAAAATACAGGTCTTTACACAAATAATAAAATACAGGTCTGCCACAAATAATAAAATACATGTCTTTACACAAATAATAAAATACATGTCTTTACACAAATAATAAAATACAGGTATTTACACAAATAATAAAATACAGGTCTTTACACAAATAATAAAATACATGTCTTTACACAAATAATAAAATACAGGTCTTTACACAAATAATAAAATACAGGTCTTTACACAAATAATAAAATGCAGGTCTTTACATAAATAATAAAGTACAGTTCTTTACACAAATAATAAAATACAGGTCTTTACAGAAATAATAAAATACAGGTCTGTTCACAAATAATAAAATACAGGTCTTTACAGAAATAATAAAATACAGGTCTTTACACAAATAATAAAATACAGGTCTTTACATAATAATGAAATACAGGTCTGTACACAAATAATAAAATACAGGTCTTTACAGAAATAATAAAATACAAGTCTGTCCACAAATAATAAAATACAGGTCTTTACACAAATAATAAA
>JAGDYQ010000046.1:0-12547 GCA_021962125.1 Bulinus truncatus | reverse complement strand
AACACAGACTGACGGATAAAAGGACACAAACATTATACAAACTTAGCCACACATACACACATAGACACACACAAATGTAATTCTGTCTTCTACGGAAATCCATTTACCTAACATTGGCAATGTATTTATGATAGAAACAGAAACATAAAATATATCTATGAACACTTTGTCCAGCTTTAATTTATCTATCTTTATGTCTATCTATCTATCTATCTATCTATCTATCTATCTATCTATCTATCTATCTATCTATCTATCTATCTATCTATCTATCTATCTATCTATCTATCTATCTATCTATCTATCTATCTATCTATCTATCTATCTATCTATTTATATATCAATCTTATGTCTGTCTGACCAAACCCTCAACCCTGATTGGACTATTTAATTATTCACTGGCAGTGGGTCATATTACTTTAAGTGGAATTACTCATTAATACTAGATGCACTTATATGCAGTATTACCACTACTTGGGATTTTCCTCAAGATCTTGGGTTTTCGGTCTTGGGGAAATGGGGATTTCTGCTAAAAATCTTGGATTTTTTTGTTTGTTTTGTTTTCCTTTATTGCAAAAGTGTCCACCCCCCCCCCACCTACCCTGGATCATGTATGATGGAGGAATGGGGGGAGAACTTAGCCAGGCAGCGTTGGGTTGTTTTTATTTGCTCGCTTTAAAAAAAAATGTAAAAGTTGTCTCTTCCTGACCAGACCCTGGCTGTTGATTTATGGCGGGGAAAAGGGAGAGAAATGAACGTAGAGGCTAGTTACATCCCTTTGTGGGTACAAATATAATAACATACGATTGAATTACATTTTGTTATAAATTACTATTTTATAATCACTTATTATTAACAAAAGGCCGTAAAACAGATTTTAAGTTTACTTGTATTTGTTCTAACTTTCGTTCTACATTTTGTTGTTTTTTTTTAGAGTTGTAACACTGGTTTTAAGGTATAGTTAGTAATAAAAGATAGCAATAATTTATATAATCTTCTGAAAATTTTGTTTACAGGGATTGTCAATGCAGGTAAAACCAGAGACCGTATCGTTGAATTATTCAAAAGGTAAAAATTATAAACTTTCATGTAACAGTTTCTCATCATGTGAAGTATTGCATCGCTGTATTGTTATGTGGACTTAATCATATCATATTACTAATTTGAATTTTTTTTTACTTTTTACTCTTCTGTAGAGAAATCTGAAATGTGTGATGTATACAAAAGAGTTGTTTCCCGTGTTTATGGTAAATTTCTTAAAACAATTAATTAGTACATAAAATATTATACCAAACGTTATAGATAATTTTATGAAGTGTATTGCAGTTCAAGCCCTTAGTATTTAGAAATGTACCAATTAGAGCATTTACTGACAGAATATATCTATCTATCTATCTATCTATCTATCTATCTATCTATCTATCTATCTATCTATCTATCTATCTATCTATCTATCTATCTATCTATCTATCTATCTATCTATCTATCTATCTATCTATCTATCTATCTATCTATCTCTCTATATATATATATCTGTCTGTCTGTCTGTCTGTCTATCTATCTATCTATCTATCTATCTATCTATCTATCTATCTATCTATCTATCTATCTATCTATCTATCTATCTATCTATCTATCTATCTATCTATCTATCTATCTATCTATCTATCTATCTATCTCTCTCTCTATATATATCTGTCTGTCTGTCTGTCTGTCTATCTATCTATCTGTATATCCATACGTCTATCTATCTATTTATCTATCTTTCTGTCTATCTATCTATCTATCTATCTATCTATCTATCTATCTATCTATCTATCTATCTATCTATCTATCTATCTATCTATCTATCTATATCTATATATATATCTGTCTGTCTGTCTGTCTGTCTATCTATCTATCTATCTGTATATCCATACGTCTATCTATCTATTTATCTATCTTTCTGTCTATCTATCTATCTATCTATCTATCTATCTATCTATCTATCTATCTATCTATCTATCTATCTATCTATCTATCTATCTATCTATCTATCTATCTATCTATCTATCTATCTATCTATCTATCTATCTATCTATCTATCTATCTATCTATCTATCTATCTATCTATCTATCTATCTATCTATATATCTATCTACCTATCTATCTATCTATCTATCTATCTATCTATCTATCTATCTATCTATCTATCTATCTCTCTATATATATATCTGTCTGTCTGTCTGTCTGTCTATCTATCTATCTGTATATCCATACGTCTATCTATCTATCTATCTATCTATCTATCTATCTATCTATCTATCTATCTATCTATCTATCTATCTATCTATCTATCTATCTATCTATCTATCTATCTATCTATCTATCTATCTATCTATCTATCTATCTATCTATCTATATCTGTCTGTCTGTCTGTCTGTCTATCTATCTATCTGTATATCCATACGTCTATCTATCTATTTATCTATCTTTCTGTCTAACTATCTATCTATCTATCTATCTATCTATCCATCTTATGTCTGTCTGTCTATCCATATATATACATCCATTTCTCAAAGGAATGAAATTTATAAAAAAAAAAAACTTGTATCCACTTAAGGGCAACATGAGATTCACGTGTCGACTGGTCTAGAAGTTGACCTACATAAACACGTCATTGACTGTCCGAAGAATCCAGGTCACGCTGGGTTCTTCCCCATCCAGACGTTAAGTTTAGATAGTCTGCCAGAAGGTTATCGTGACATCGTCCTACTGGACTTCATCAAATCAGTGGCCGACCTGACCGTGAGAGTGGACGTTAAAATGACCAGTCCGAACCGGCCGAAATTTCACCCGGACACAAGCCAGCCGTATCCTTTCAGTGAGGGAGGCGGGGAGAAGACGCCGCGGTACGGCAGCGGGGAGGTAAACGTGTTACATTTCACCGAAGGGCGCGGATTGGACGAAAGCGGAAGTAGCAAAAGCCCGCTTGGGCTTCAGCACGACCGGGATTATAAGACATGCCCTTGCGACAATTGCAGGCACTCTCCGGAGAGGAAGAAGAAAGCTGCGAGCCCTTGCTGGTGGGAGATTTCAGTGTTCACGGCCGCGCACGTTGTGTACGACGAAGTCGAAGCCTGCCACACGTCCTGCAGGCTGTTTTACGACGGGAAGAACAGCCCAGTGATCACCCTGAATAATCTGAAGGTCGAATACGTCAACGTTGAGCGAGACTGGTGCGTGCTGAGACACGTGACCTGCGACGCGACGCTGGGAGACCGTATTTTCAAATTGTCTGCGCGCAGGTTCCACCTGTGGAGGGACGTATGCGCCGAGAGGCGAAACGAGGACAATCTGAGTTTCATCGTGTCTCACCCTCACGGCTGCCCCAAGATGGTTAGCTTCGGACGCTGGGAGAACAACTATGACGCGGGTGAGTTTAACGACGACTTCGTTTCAACTCAGCTGACCTACACGACGTGCACATGCCCCGGGAGCAGCGGGGCCTCGGTTCACTGCGTCGGTTTCATCGGCGGTCACGTCCATTGTGGGACGTTGACCAGTGGACTTAATTACAGTGGAGTGGGGTTCCACCACAGGAAGAAATAGTTTCATATCAACTGTACATCTAGTGTTATGATCTATCTATCTATCTATCTATCTATCTATCTATCTATCTATCTATCTATCTATCTATCTATCTATCTATCTATCTATCTATCTATCTATCTATCTATCTATCTATCTATCTATCTATCTATCTATCTATCTATCTATCTATCTATCTAGTATCTATCTATCTATCTATCTATCCGTCTATCTATCTATCTATCTATCTATCTATCTATCTATCTATCTATCTATCTATCTATCTATCTATTTATCTATCTATCTACCTACCTACCTACCTACCTACCTACCTATCTATCTATCTATCTATCTATCTATCTATCTATCTATCTATCTATCTATCTATCTATCTATCTATCTATCTATCTATCTATCTATCTATCTATCTATCTATCTATCTATCTATCCGTCTATCTATCTATCTATCTATCTAACTATCCATCTAACTATCAATCTAATCTATATATATATCTATTTATCTATAGAACTATCTATCTATTTGTATACATACACACACAAGCACATGCACACACACACACACACACACACACATATATATATATATATATATATATATATATATACTTATATATATTTTTAGTATATTTTGGTCTTTAATTGTTCCTAGTTTTTTTTAATGATAGCTAAATTCAATAGGACTATTACAAATAATATAGCTACTAGATAATTTACCTGAGTTGCATTCCCATGCAATCATTGGTTGTATGCAAATATACTGGTGATCAATAGAATCAATCAATTTTGGAATGAATACTTTTCAATCAGTTATCATTTATAACAAAAACCCAATAAAATAAAATAAAATATGTGCACTGATTTAAGTTTAATCACTTGGTAAAAACACTCACATTATGATACCCCCCAAATCATGTTTTCGAAATTATAAAATGCTAATCATTTATAGCAAAATACAGAAGTTCGAAGTATGATTGTTTTCTTTACTATGATGTAATTTTCATACATGCTTCTTGACCTAGAATTTGAAATATTTAAACTACATTTGAAATGAATCAACATCCTGTGCAATGCACAGCTGTAAAATATCTTATGAGATATAAAATTTAGTATATTTACGTAATTGACCACACTAATGTATATCAGCTTACAGAATGCATTGGATGAGTTAAAAGCTTTTGATATGTATTTAATATATCAGAGCTTACACAATGATTTGGTTGAGTTGACAGCATTTGATAGTTACTCTGTAAAAATGTAGTGATACCTAACAACCACTGTTCCTTCTAAGCTGCGCCAGCCTACGCTACCGCACGATTTTTCAGACCTCAGCGCACAACTTTTCAGCTAGTAACAACTAATGCTACCTGCAAATGACATGCATCTGATGAAGACTTAATATGATGTAAAGAATTATTTTTTTTTAAAACCATTTAGTGCATTTAAATTAAAAGCTTATTAATAAAAAGTTAATGTGTTGTTATTTATTTATACGCATCTCATAAATAAATAAAAAAAAAATAACCTTAATGAAAGTAAACGGAATAAGGCAAGATTCCTCCAGCTTTGTAGTCATGATGGTGATATTTGGGATTTTATTATTCGTTATATATTACAATATTTCCCATTAAACATGATATCATTGTTTGTTGAGTTGTTATAAGCTCAACTGCTTCTAAAAATATCAGTCATTAAAAATTCTGATATCAATGTTACATGTATTGAAATGTTGGAGTTTGCCCTACCATCTTCATTGAAATACAGATATTTGATTTTTAAAAAAATATAAATATATATATTCTGTAGTTTTAAAAATGATCGAATAGATCAGTGTATCCAAATCTGTGGTGTACGTACCCCAGGGGGGAGCACGGGAAAAAATTGGGTGGGTCCGTGCACTGTAACTGGCTGAGAACATCTGGTAAACATGCAAGGCTTTTGCGAAAAACAAGGAAATGAAAGTAAACCATGACTTGTAAAACAACATCAACAACAACGATATATGTGTTTTTATTGTTTTACCAGAGATACTCAGTATTTTTACATACATAAAGCCGGTACACAGATGTTGAAAATGGGAAAACACTGGAATAATTAAATTAAATTAATAGTGGCGAAACTAGTCAATAATTTATACACACGTAATGAAAACACACTTTATAAAATGAGCCAATGTGTGAATCTATGTTTCATTATGTCTGTCTGTCTTGTGTATCTGTCTGCTTGCCTGTCATTCTGTCTGTCTGTCCTGCTGTGTATCTGTCTGTTTGCCTGTCAGTTTGTCTCTGAACATATATATATATATAAAATCAGAATATAAAAAAATGATATCATACTGTCCATTTGTAACTAAATTATACAACTTCAATAAACAGCAATCAAACAAAATAAACATTATATTTTAGACGTAATGTATCCAATCTATAATTAAAATGAAACCCCGATTGCGCACTTAGCCTACATTGCACCAAGGTGCACATATTATCAAAAAAAAGGCGACTGCATTTCCCGATTTTGACATCAAAAACTACAAATGCCCAGATTCTCTTGAGACTCAATCAATGAAGTGGCTAAGACCAAAACATATTAAATCATGGGCTACATTGTGCGCAGCTCACTTCGATTAGATGAATCAGGTTAATATGTGTGTATTTGTCTGTGTATTCCCCATAAGGCTGTATTAATTTATTTGTTATTTTTTCTTTAAATCTAGGAGCCAGTGCTTTCGCTATATTTCTACTTCTGTATTTGTGAGCCATGGTCCTGTGATGTCCATGTAAGGTTAACATGACCCCAGTCACAGACGTCCTGATGGATAGTCCAATCAACTTAGGCCCCCCTCTGCTAATGGGGCCCAGTTTTAGGAGGAGGGGGTTCGTTAATGTTGTTTTAAATGATAACTTGGCACGAATATTGTCTTAGATTATCAGGAACCTGAAATATCTCATGGGGCTACAAAATGTACATAAGCCTAAGGCCGTAAGTATTTTTTTCATTAGGGACCCCAAATTTAATTTTTCCACGGGCCCACAAATACACACAAAATGGCCCTGATCTCAATAATCATGTGATTGAGATTACGAAGTAGACATCTTGAAAGGATCTTTTGGTGAACAGAGTTTGGGATGCAAGCGTGTTGTTATAAACCCAGACCTCTGATCATTACAACCCCACGTATGATTGGCGACGTATTAGGGCTAAAGATATCAACACATAACTTTATCGTTATTAATTGAAATCAGCCAATATCAACAGAAATCAATGTGTTCTTACATGAATGCCTAACTGATGAATATTCATGAATAAAATGCAGCGGTAGGAAAACGTTTTGATTCGTCGTCCAAAACACATTCATAAATTTCACAAAAGGGCCGCACAGATTTATGGAGTTTTTAGATGAAAATTGCTTGCGTCTTCTTGCTCATATTAGGGGGAATGGATGGTAGGCCATATTTGACCCTCGGGCTGTAATATTGCCATCCCTGATATAAAGCATGCGAAACCCTAATCCTATACACCAACATATTAATGAATGTAATGTAATATAAAATGTTCACGAAACAAATACCCATAACACAATAATCTCAAACACTTTGTCCTGCCACACATGTTCAAACAAATAATCTCTAATACCAATGTCTAATAGTTCAAAGTTCATATTGCTTTCAAACAATAAATAATCTCTAATACCAATGTCTAATAGTTCAAAGTTCATATTGCTTTCAAACAATAAATAATCTCTAATACCAATGTCTAATAGTTCAAAGTTCATATTGCCTTCAAACAATAAATAATCTCTAATACCAATGTCTAATAGATCAAAGTTCATATTGCCTTCAAACAATAAATAATCTCTAATACCAATGTTTAATAGTTCAAAGTTCATATTGCCTTCAAACAGTTTTCAGGAAAACTCAGCAATAAATAATTTCTTGGAGAATTCATCAACCGAATCTTTCAAAACTGAGGACGAAATACAATGACCTAGATTTAGTGATTGATTGAAATAAAAACCAAATTGTGTTCTGACCATGTTCAGCTACCAGCTGAGGGCATTGATATGGAGAAACTTTCTGATCAGGTTCAGAAATCGATTTTCCCTTATTTTAGAACTAGGTAAGATAAAACTACACCTTTTTTTAAATTGTGTTAATAAATTTGACCTTCTAGATACTGAGAGGCCGGTTTTAAAATAAAAAAATGTAATTCGTCACAGACAGTGACTAAAAGCTAAAAGGCTTTACTATAGGAACGTATTCAGAGGCGTTCTGAGGCCGGTTGAGGATAGCAGAGGACAATAATGGGCCAATAGATTGAGACGCCATCAAAATATGATTTTATTCCATACACATGTGAGATTTCTGGGGCGACTCAGCAAGTCGACGCCCAAAACGCGCGCCAACTACGTCCTACGTTCAATCTGAACAAATTATTTTTCTAGATCACACTAATGCATATTTACGAAAGTAGCCTACTAAACACCGTTGGTCACAGAGTAAATGTACATATAAAACGGTAAAATACTCTCCTGTATATCGGTAAAATACTTACATGTAAAACTGTAAAAATCCTACCTGTTTAACGGTAAAATACTTACCTGGTAAACGGTAAAATACTACTTACCTGTAAAACGGTAAGATACTACATACTAATGTAAGATCAATCTCTATGTATGTTATCCTCTGTCTATCTATTTTTCGTTCCATATATACCCTTTCATCATCTATTTGTTTATCTTATTATCTTTCTACTTATTCATTTATCTGCATGTCTATTAAAATAATCATCTATCTGCCTGTCAGTTATTGTAAACATTATGTGGACAACCATGTATCCAACTTTCCCCCAACAGGTTCCCCCCTGTTGTTCTGCGCCCTGGTCGAGTTGGTATTCCTCATATCCCCGACGTATTTCAACGAGGAACATGTGTTCCCGTCCAGGCCCATCGAAGATTTCTCCAGGAACCACGCCAACGAACTGATCTTTCTGCCGGAGACCCCAGCAACCCTAAAACTGATGCGTGAAGGTGCCGGCCAAGAAAGTAGATATTTTTATTTTTTTAATTTTTCATGAGAATGCCATCTTTTATTACATTAATAAGTTAGTGCTTAAAAATTATCAAGGACATTAAAAAAAAATTTAATAAGTAAAATTTAAACTTAAAAAAAAATATCCTATAAAAATTGATGGAAAAACTTCTAACCATTAAGAGTTAGTTACTATTGTAAATTTTATTCTGATATCTCTGAAATTCAGGACGATAGCTATTCTGCACCACATAGAGTACACTATCAAAATTGCGCATTCCCAGTCTAGCTGGATTTTCCCGAAAGTTGCCATACTTGTGTATCATTCTATTGTGTATCAATATTTAGTTTCTACCATATTAAAAAGGGAAATAACACAAATGGCGTCATTCCTTTAGTCAACAGTATATGACTTTTTAATTACCGACGCGCCTTTCTGTATGAAGTATACTCTGTGCTTTGATCTGTCATTTATGAAGCCCCCACACTTGTCTTTTAGCAACATATTGCATGTTTGGTGAGTCCACATTAAGTTGAACCTGTCACCTGTTATTCTATTGGTCACGTTTAACTATTTCTATCCAGTGTTCCCTTTTTGGTCTTATTACCTGTGTATAGAACACTGCGACTAGCAATCCATCTATCAATGTATCTGTCTATAGAACACTGTGACTAGCAATCCATCTATCAATGTATCTGTCTATAGAACACTGTGACTAGCAATCCATCTATCAATGTGTCTGTCTATAGAACACTGTGACTAGCAATCCATCTATCAATGTATCTGTCTATAGAACACTGTGACTGGCAATCCATCTATCAATGTATCTGTCTATAGAACACTGTGACTGGCAATCAATATGTCAATGTATCTGTCTATAGAACACTGTGACTAGCAATCCATCTATCAATGTATCTGTCTATAGAACACTGTGACTAGCAATCCATCTATCAATGTATCTCTCTATAGAACACTGTGACTAGCAATCCATCTATCAATGTATCTGTCTATAGAACACTGTGACTAGCAATCAATCTGTCAATGTATCTGTCTATAGAACACTGTGACTAGCAATCAATCTGTCAATGTATCTGTCTATAGAACACTGTGACTGGCAATCAATCTGTCAATGTATCTGTCTATAGAACACTGTGACTGGCAATCAATCTGTCAATATATCTGTCTATAGAACACTGTGACTGGCAATCAATCTGTCAATATATCTGTCTATAGAACACTGTGACTACCAATACTTCTGTCAATGTATCTGTCTATAGAACACTGTGACTAGCAATACGTCTGTCAATGAATCTGTCTATAGAACACTGTGACTAGCAATCAATCTGTCAATATGTCTGTCTATAGAACACTGTGACTAGCAATACTTCTGTCAATGTATCTGTCTATAGAACACTGTGACTAGCAATACTTCTGTCAATGTATCTGTCTATAGAACACTATGACTAGCGATCCATCTGCCAATGAATCTGTCTATAGAACACTGTGACTAGCGATCCACCTGTCAATTTGTCTCGTGCTATATTTCTACCCAGATCGAGACTGTGAACTGTCCAGCCAGTTTTAGATATCTGGCCGTCCTTGTCTATAAATTATGGAACTCGTAGAAAGCTGTTGAAATAATACGATCTATATCCATTTATCTAAATGTTTAATTTTTGCGCCTTGTGTCTTCAACGTGCCAGCACCCAAACCTAGCCCAATCAAACACCCCAAGGACAGGTACGGCCACCCTGTCGTGGTCTTGGACTTTGACGACGAGAATGACGTACCGAAAAGTCTCAAGTTTCAAGTGTTCACGACAAATTACGACGGTACGTCTCATCCGTTCTGTACGTAACATCCGTTCTGTACGTCAAATCCGTTCTCTACGTCATATCCGTTTTGTACCTCATATCCGTTTTGTCTAACAACATTGTGTGTCCACGTGCAATACTTTATGCATGACTGGTTCAGTGCATGGAAAAAAAAAGTAAATTGGTTCATTAGCATGCGGCTAAGGTACTGATTTACATTTTGGGCCAATCTAATGCCCTCCAACCCCCCCTGCCCCCTCCAGGGGAAGTCGTCCTGGAGGGTCCTTACATTAGGACTCAATGACTAAGTAAAGATAATATTTAAGTAGTTACTCTCTTTCTCTTTATTGAATTCTTTAAAATATTCTTCCAGCCCATACTTTGTGTCCAAGAGCCTGGTTAGATTAAAGCTTGCTGTGTTCCTCATCATACGGGAACTGCTAAACTGCCCAATGGGAAGCAAGCTAACCAGCTGCCCCCCACCCTGTGGTTCGCCAGGTCGGGGCACTCAAAAAAAAAAAAGCATAAGTAGTAACTAGAACAGGGGTCGGTCAAATGTTTTGAGTCTCGGGCCACATTAGGTGGGCTGGCCGGACCTGGAGTGGATGTGGTGTTAGGGAGTTGACATGACCAAATAGAAATTTCATGTAAAACGTCTTGACGTAAAAAGATTTTGCGCTGTGCCTCACACTGAAACAAGTGGTCGGATTCACGGTCGGTATTGGGTCAGCGGGCCTTAGTCTGAATTGGTCGATTGAATATCTCTCTCTCTCTCTCTCTCTCTCTCTCTCTCTCTCTCTCTCTCTCTCTCTCTCTCTCTTATGGAGACGAGTGGGAAATGTGTCCCTTAGGGGAGTGTGGAAATGAGACCTGCTGTGTCTCTCATCTCGTGGAGACTGCCATAAAACAAGAAGCGTGCAATAGATTTTGATACGATTATACGATTTAGCGCTATGTGTTTATTAAACCATTATATTTTTTCTTTCTTTCATGAACTGAGTTCAACCCTTCCCCTCCACCTTCCCCCCACCTTTTTTATGTGAAATAAAACAAAGACATTCATAAAAAACTTTTTGCATTATCTTTCCTGGCGCAGATCACTTCGGCAGCGGGGTTCTGTTCTTGCAGTACGTCCTGACAAAGATCTTCATCAACTACTGGCAGAAGCAGCCCAACGCGCAGGGGCCTCCGCCCAATGAGAGGTTCTATATCCAGATGTTGCCGATTCCGCCCGGCCACGAGAACGTAAAACATGAGGTGTTAAGTTACCTGGAGGTGGCGTTGCCTTACCTGTTCCTTGGGCTCGTGTGTACAACTGCACTGTGTATTGTGAAGGACAAAGAGAATAAGAATAAGGTATCTATCTATCTATCTATCTATCTATCTATCTATCTATCTATCTATCTATCTATCTATCTATCTATCTATCTATCTATCTATCTATCTATCTATCTATCTATCTATCTATCTATCTATCTATCTATCTATCTATCTATCTATCTATCTATCTATCTATCTATCTATCTATCTATCTATCTATCTATCTATCTATCTATCTATCTATCTATCTATCTATCTATCTATCTATCTATCTATCTATCTATCTATCTATCTATCTATCTATCTATCTATCTATCTATCTATCTATCTATCTATCTATCTATCTATCTATCTATCTATCTATCTATCTATCTATCTATCTATATCTATCTATCTATCTATCTATCTATCTCTTAAAATATCTCGATTCACCCATAGCAATGCCACAAAGCACCGTTACATTGGTTTATCTGAACCAAGATATACACATTTCATCTGACAGGGATGGATGCAATAAGCCATAATAACCTACGATGGCCATGGGAAGCGAATCGATAATGTAAGCAGCTTATTGCTAAATGTCAGTCAATCTAAAAAACAACACCACACCCTTTATCCTAGAAATGACCAAACTTTAAAGTATTAGGTCAATATGAAGAACTAGTCTTGAAATTTTAACCCTGTTTCTAAACATTCTTTCAATGGCTTCAAATAGCTGGCATCATGTTATGGTTATTGATCATATGGCGATATAAAACACTAGACTGGTAGGCAATACGTAACTGAACGAAGTACAT
>JAGDYQ010000003.1:16997378-17032767 GCA_021962125.1 Bulinus truncatus | reverse complement strand
ATGGTTTTCTTTCCTTTTCAGAGTTTACAAAGATTTTTTAAAAGCCAGAGAATACAGAGTTAAAATTATCAAATGTTTAAAAGCCCACGATGACGTAATATTCATGTAAGTAATTGCGACAAATGTTTATTTGTTTCTTTATTAACTTTGTTTTCAAATAGTTTTTGAATTCCCTGTCAAAAGTGTGTATGATATATTATATTGATAAATATCTCTCAATTTAAATCAGTGGGAAGGCTTTAGAAAAAAAAAAATATCTGAAACCTAAATAAAGTAACCGATGTAACGCGTAGTTTAAATTTATAATTCGTGTTCTATTTTTCCATTTCTAAATTATTATCACCGATAATAAAACCGATGGATTTTAACAATGTCGTTACTATGTAGGCCTACATATTTCATTTTTTTTCAACCATAATGTAAAATACGTCCCTTTTTGTTATGAATTGCTGTCTATATTATGTGCAATTTAATTTAGATTTATTTTAATATTTACTGCAATAAGGGAAATGATAAAGCATTTTTTCTTTTGTATTGCTAAATGATACTTGCTTCATTTTAGTCCTTTTGTGGCATAATAGACAATGCTGGATTATATAAGCGGCCATCTCTGTGAGTGTGTGTGTGTGGGGGGGGGTTAGTATGTGAGGCTCTGAGCAAGTAGACTATCATAGGTCGGGCGAGAGTAAATTTTTGTAACAGTTTGGTTACAGTTAGATGGCAATTATAATCCATTATCGTAGAACCCGTGGGACGGATGGCCGAGTGGTGTAGATACTCGACTGTCGACCTGAGAGTCCTAGGTTCCACCCTGCTTTAAATGGGTACCTAACTTTAAGTTGGGGGAAGTAAAGGCGACTGGGCGCTGTGTTTACCACATATATGTCGAGGTTATAGAAACAGATGAATTCTACACTTCATCTGTCCCTATAGCCTGTTTCGGCTACTTCACTTTTATCATAGATCGATCCCAAACAGTGAGGGTTGTCCCAGTTCGAGGCCATGATGGTTGTCCAAGCCCGAGACCTGTTTTTGTTGTCATAGTCCAATCAGTGGCGTAGCGAGCTTACCTCGCGCCCGGTGCACAATACCTTTTTAGTGCCCCACTCCCCCATTCGGAAACCATATAATATTATAATTATGTAACATACCCCAATTGGCACCTCTTTGTGAGTAGCGCCCGTGACATGATGCCCCCCTCGCTACGCCACTGAGTCCGGGGCATATGGTGGCCTTAGTCCTAGGCCTGCGGTTGTTGACTTGTCCGAGGACTGTGGTGGTTGTCCCAGTTCGAGGCTTTTTGTGGTTGTCCTAGTCCGAGGCTATGGTAGTTGTTCTAGTCCGAGGACTGTGGTAGTTGTCATAGTCCGCGGTCTGTGATGGTTGTCCGAGTTTGAGGCCTGTGAGGTTGTCCTAGTCCGGGTCTGTGGTGATTGTCCTAGCCCGAGGCCTAATGGTGGTGCACTGCTACCCTGATAGCATTGTTTATATCCTTTTTTTTACGTTAACTTGCAGGGCCATCCTCATAGCAATGTTAATATCCTTTGTGTGGATTGTCTTGATGCAGTGGATGGCTAGCTGTATGGTGTGGATGTCTCTGGGAGTGTTTGCCATTGTATGGCCTCTGTGTAAGTATTCGTATGAATATCTTACTGTAAGCTTTAACTTGTTCTTTTTTTCAGTTATAACCTTTTGTAAAAAAAAAGATTATTTTTTTTTAGAATATATTTAAAAAATAATTTGTATAAAATGTGGGCTATAGTTGGATTATACTGGTTAACATGATCTGCAATGCAGAGGTGGCTTTATCGGCGGCAAACTTAAAAACATGAAAAGTTTACATTTATATTAATATATTTTTTGTTTCAAGGGCCTACAATTTTCTTGTGCGCCCGGGGGTCCACTGTACCTAATTCGCTTCTGAGGCTAAGATTTCGAATCCCGTTCAACTTCAGCTACCTGACTTCCATGGTGCCTCCATAGCCGTCGCAAATCTAGTCACGGTAGTGGTGTAATTGAACAGTTCCTATAGGGGTATATAGTATCAGTAAGATAATAATAGTCTAACACTTATGGGGATGTTTTATTACTATTTTTATGTTTCTGTTGTATTTAACAATAATTTATTAGAAAGAAATATTTTAGGTTTGATAAAAAAAAAAACATCTCCTTGAAAAAAAGACGTGTAACATAAATCGCAGTGCACAAAAGGCATGCATCTAAAAATCATTTAAAGGACTAATATTAAATAGGGATATTTTCGTTTTAATATACTTCATGATGATAAATACCATACAAAAATATAAATTAGTATTGAATCATATGCTAAGTGACGGCGTGATACATTTTACAGTGTCTATTCTCTGCTGGAGGAAGTATATACTATTTAAAGGGACAAATGAGACGGCGTTATCCTTGGATATGATCGTTGAAGTCAACATCAGGAAAGATTGGTTCTACTTATCTGCAGGTTGTATCCAATCAAACGTTATAAATTATTTAACTGATTTCTTAATTTTCTTTTTTTTTTTTTTTTTTTTTTTGAAGTTTGAAAATGTTGATATTTGTTAAATTGATAGATAAACTCATTGTTTTAAAGATATTTTAAAAACAGCCCCCACCCTCCGAGCGTGAAAATTCTACAGCAGGGGCCAGGCATTCTGAGCGCAGAGGAGGGGTAGAGAAAACGCAGTGGGGGCCTGGCTCCCCTGCCCCCCCCCCCGCACGCTACGGGCCTGTTTGAAAGTAGGTGGGTTTTTTTTTCCCTTTTAAATGTCTTTCTTTTTTTCTCTACAGGCTTAACGTCCACCGTCATTTTCATCATTATAATAATCGTACTACTCTGCCTGTGTGTGACGATCAGAATATCCATTATACTTATAGCTAATGGGAGCAGGTTCGTTTTTTAGCTCTCCATCGTACTTGTAGCTAGTTGCAGCTGGGTTTTTTAGCTCTCCATCGTACTTGTAGCTAGTTGTAGCTGGGTTTTTTAGCTCTACATCGTACTTGTAGCTAGTTGTAGCTGGGTTTTTTTCTTAGTTCATCATCGTACTTGGAACTAATGGTTTGTGTAGTCACTGTAAGAATGAGATAAAATCTCTTAGATCCTATAAACCACTGATATGACTGTTTTTACGGTGCCCTTCTTTCATCCCCACCATAACCGATATTGCAATGTCCTTTGAGTGACCATGTGAGATATAGTGGTGACTTTAACCTTGACCTGAAATAGCCATTGGAACTCGGAGATCGAATTAGGGACCCTCAGGTTGACGGTCGAGCACTTTACCACACGATAATCCCCCCCTCCCCCGTAGCCAATGTTAGCAGGTTGCTTTTTGTTTTCACTATTGTACACTATTGTACACAAGATATGCAGACAGTTTTATCAGAACATATGATAGTCACTTCCTCTATTGCACACAATATATGCAGACATTTTTATCAGAACAGATGATAGTCACTTCCTCTATTGTGCACAAGATAGGCAGACAGTTTTATCAGAACATATGATAGTCACTTCCTCTACTGTACACAAGATAGACAGACAGTTTTATCATAACATATGATAGTCACTTCCTCTACTGTACACAAGATAGGCAGACAGTTTTATCAGAACATATGATAGTCACTTCCTCTACTGTACACAAGAAAGACAGACAGTTTTAACAGAACAGATGATAGTCACTTCCTCTACTGTACACAAGATAGACAGACAGTTTTAACAGAACAGATGGTAGTCACTTCCTCTACTGTACACAAGATAGGCAGACAGTTTTATCAGAACATATGATAGTCACTTCCTCTACTGTACACAAGATAGACATACAGTTTTATCAGACCTGATGATAGTCACTTCCTCTGGAAGGATGCCGCAAGTAAAGTGCTATCTGAAAACATGTCAGGGACCACTTACATCGTGGAACTCTTTCGGTTTAGTAGCTTGCTACTTATAAATAACCAAAAAAATGGTTATGGATGTGTGTGGTCTGAGTGGCCCCAGTTGGTGTAGACTATCACGGGGCCCAAAAACTACCTGACGGCAGCCGTTTAGAGCATTAAAAAGGGAGGTAAGGGGTGAACACAAGTAATGGGGAGAAAAGACAGTGATTTTTTTTTACCAAGAAGTTATTTCCCATGAATAAACGTTTTATAAATTCTATTGAAACCTGTTGTGACTTGTCATATTTTCTTTTGTTTTGCTTCACTTTAATTTCATTTACATGTATACATCAGAGAATATTTCTTTTCATTTTACAGAAGCGTTTCTGCAACGTGGTCAACATTATTCTGGCCAGAAGTACCATTTGCTGCTGAAGTGATCGTTCTCACGTTCTCCTCCTATATAGTCTTGTATCCTTTTACCACAACCTCTGTGTGATTCGTTTTTACCAGTAATTATTTTAACCGAATGTATTCTTTACACCGTCTCAAAAAAACTCTTATGTAATGGAAACCATATTCTACATTGATGATGTGGTCATATCTGTATGATGTGGCCCGATCTAAATGTTGTGGCCCGATCTGTATGATGTGGCCCAATCTGAATGTTGTAGCCCAATCTGAATGTTGTGGCCCGATCTGTACGATGTGGCCCGATCTGTACGATGTGGCCCGATCTGTATGATGTGGCCCAATCTGAATGTTGTGGCCCGATCTGTATGATGTGGCCCGATCTGAATGTTGTGGCCCGATCTGTATGATGTGGCCCTATCTGTATGATGTGGACTTTCTGTATGATGCGGCCCTATCTGTACGATGTGGCATGATCTGTATTATGTGCTCCAACCTGTATGGTGTGCTCCGATCTGCATGATGTGGCCCTATCTGTATGATGTGGCCGGATTTGTATGATGTGGTCCGATCTGTACGATGTGCTCCGACCTGTATACTGTGGTCCGATCTGTACGATGTGGCCCGATCTGTACGATGTGCTCCGATCTGTACGATGGGCTCCGATCTGTATGATGTGGCCCTATCTGTATGATGTGGCTCGATCTGTATGATGTGGCCCGATCTGTATGATGTGGCCCGATCTGTATGATGTGCTCCGATCTGTACGATGTTACCCGATCTGTATGATGTGGCCGGATCTCCCGCCACGGGTGATATGGCCACTATCAGTGACGTAATGGCCCGATCCGTACGATGTGCCTGATCACAAATTAAATGGCCCGATTTGTACGATGTGGCCCGATCTTTATGATGTGGCCCGATCTGTACCATGTCGCCCGATCTGTATGATGTGGCATGATTTGTATTAAGTGGGCAGATCTGTATAATGTAGAATGATCTTATGATGTGGCATGTATATTTTGCTTCAATTAATTTATGGAGTATTCTTGTGGTTTTCGTTTTTTTTTACAATTTTTTTTAGGTATTTTGACTTTATTCAGACATTAACTCACCAATGTGTCTAATTATTTTTCAAACAAAGAAATGTAACCCTTAATAATATAATTAATAATTACATTTCTATGACTTTAAAAATATTTTAACATATGGACGAATTAATGTCCGACAGAAGACGAAATATTAATTGATTTACTTTGCTGTGGATCTCTAACTTCATCGAGATACTTGCCTCCATTGGTAAAAGACATTCTAAAGATGGACCACAAATTAACAAATGACTTCATGGCAACAAAACCACTTGAAAGTTGATATTCAGTAATATGTTCCAAAAGAAATTGCTTGTGATAATGTAAGAATTTCAATTAATTCTGAAGATAAAAAAAAACATTATTTAATAGCTAAATATTCTAGATTTAATTACCAAAATACTCCTTAATGATTTTCTATTAAAATTATCTTTAGGCCTGTTGCTTCAGTATCTAAACTCTAAATAGTCTTGTTTAATGCTCCGATTAGGTAACGATCTGCAGGGCCAACAGATTTAATGTCTTGAACAGAGGCGGCCCGATAGTGAATTTAATAAATGCGGGGATAAGGGTCGGAACTGTACGCTATATGGAACTGTACGCTATATGGAACTGTACGCTATATGGAACTGTGCGCTATATGGAAACTCTGTACGCTATATGGAAACTTCGCTATATGGAAACTGTACGTTATATGGAAACTGTACGTTATATGGAACTGTACGCTATATGGAAACTGAACGCTATATGGAAATTGTACACTATATGGAACTGTACGCTATATGGAAACTGTACGCTATATGGAACCGTTTACATATTAGGCCTATACCTCGCAGCAATAACCAAAATAAAATGTAACAGCCTCTTCTCGCCCAGTTCTAACCTCATTTATATATATATATATATATATATATATATATATATATATATATATATTAGGGTGGTCCAGAAAAACAAAGTAACAGATTTAAGTTGTCCACAAGGTTATTTCTGTTCTTTATTATGTTAATAACAATTGTGCAAAATTTTAATGAAAACAAATAATATTTACAGGTCAACCCATTTGACAGTTTTTTGGGTTATCTCAAATGAAATAGTTATTGCCAATTATAGTTGATGATCGATTTAAAACTTAAGGTTAAAATTTTAAAGTAAATTAAAATTAAGAAATTAAATTAAAGTTGTAATTAAAAAATGTAACTAAAACTTACAATCTAATGAAAACCTTAGTTTTAAAATTTGACAGTTTCACAGTGGATAATCTATGACGACGACATAAGTGATGTCTTTGATGGAGTTTGGAAATTCCTGCGATGGTTTGCAACCAATCGAAGAATAAACTGTTTCTGTTCCTCATTCTTTGTCAGTGTTTTATTGTATTTCTCAATAAGACTGATTCCCCTTTCAGCTACATCATTTACAACTGTCATGTGTGCAGCCAGTTCATAAAATTTCTTGAAGACTGGATCAGATGTCCACTGTCCTGGTGGTTTCTTAAGGAATGTCTGAGACTTTTCTTTGCCTTCTTCCATGAGGACATCAAAGAAAGATGTCGTCCTTTCTGTCACCAGGTCCTCCAATTTCAACTGTTCAGATTCACTTGTCAACTTTACACGCCGAGGGATGTCTGCCAATGCTGGTCGAAGTAGATTTTGTACCATCTTTTCTTTGATTGATGCTGACACTCTGTCATCTAAAAGGGCTATGCCAACCAAATGTTCAGAGAGAAACCAGAGGTGCCTTGAAAATGCTTCATGTGCCTTGCTGGCAACAGTCTTATTCGGATAGGTCTTCAGATTTGATAAAAATTCGATGTCATTGAGAGGGGCTCGGATTGCAAGTGGTGCTTCGTTCCACTGTTTTACATAAACAAGACTGACAAAGAGAGCCAAACCTGTGATATTCTGGGATTCACGAACAGTCAACTTGAACTGAGTCTTAAAAAGAAAGATTTTCAGTGCGTAAATGGCTTTTGCCATCCATCTCGCATGATGTGTTGGACCGGGAGCTCGAAATTTCTCCTTGTCTTTGTGTCCACCAAGAAACCAGAAGGATAAACGTAAAAATTCCTGATAATCGTCCCTTGGGTGCTGTTTTTCAAGAGCACCTGGTAAATAGACAAGCATTTCCTGTCGCATGTTTTTCAATATTGGATCCTGAAACAGTTCATCACTTGCTGTAGAATAAGCATCTTGGTTCATTGATGGCCATTGTTTCTGAAATCGCTGGAATAGTGCAGTTGATGGACCTTCAGCTGGACCAAACAGAGACTTGAAAACATTTGAAAGGACAACTTCCATGACATGATGACGGCATGCAATCCAGACCATTTCAGTTCCCAGAGCTTCTTCAATTCCAACACATGCGCCCTTATGAAGCCCTGTATTGCTAGCTGTTGTGTCGAATACAAGGCCTTTGATCTGGGAACGCAGATTCCATTTCTCAATTACTTCAATGCAAGCATTTACTTGAGCCTCTCCTGTTCCTCTATCCATTTTTGGAATACCCAACAGTTTTTCCTGGCCATTCCCAGTAACAATAACAGCTATGCGATCCACATTTTCCTTTGATCCATCAATGTCGGGCAATATTTTACCGTCCCAATGCAGCAATAGTGGTCCTGCCAAAGAAAATTCTTTTTCATCCATTGCAGCAGCCCGTTGTCTTTCTTTTATTCTGGATCGTCTGATTGAACTTCGAGATAATGTTATTTCTGAAATGTCATGGCCAAGCGCCTGTGCAACAGCTCCAGCAACAAACACAGCTCCACGGTCTGGGAGGCAAACACGATCCAAAGCACCTACAACTTCAGGGGACTGGAAGATATTCTTAACTTTCTTTTTTGATGATGAAGCACCAGGTGTTGATGTTGACGTTGTAGGCGTATATGGCTGAGTTTGAGTTGGCTGATACTCCTCATCTTCTTCTGACTCCGAATTAGATGTCAACGAAGAAAGTTCACCTTCTGTTTCATTGAAGCCCTTTGTCATGCATTCTTCATATCTCATTTTCACCTTTCTCTCTTTTATTACTTGAAGAGTTCAATAGGTCATTTCCGTTCAATGGCAATTTAGTATTAATTCAGTAACAACTACAAAATAAAAAAATAACATGCACGTTAGAATTCAGCACACAAGTAAGTAAGTAAATTAATTTATAACGTGTCAAAGTCGGACGTAAATCGCAAGCGCGGACACCAGACAAGTAATGTTGATAATGGGTTGACCTGTAGATGTTGCTCGATCAGCCTGAAATTTTGCAGGCCAAATACCTATACCCAATGGACAAAAACAAACCATGTGGAGCAATGATTCTACAAACTTGAACTTTTCAGTATGGTTTTCTGGACCACACTAATATATATATATATATATATATATATATATATATATATATATATATATAAAACAAACCCTGGACACATCTTCTCCACCATTTATATAACATTGACTAGCCTATATAGTTTTATATAACTGGGCATCAACTACTCACGTTCTTACCTAGGGTCCCTGTACAGTTGTGATTTTTTTTAAGCATTGCACCTGAATTCTGCAGCTGCCGGCGGCAGAAAAAAAAATATGGAAAAAATAAGTTTTTAAAAATCATTCATGCGACAGATCTTAATTATTTTGTAAGATTATAATGGAGGAAAATACTTATGCAAACCCGATTTGTAATCCGATCCGAATGGTCGAATTTGGAGTGTCACGGCAGAGAAAAACTTTAAATGCCCCCTCCCCCTCCTCCGGTATCAGATAAGTTTCAGCCGGGGCTATGGGTGATTTTCCCATTTTGACCCGCCTCCCTTGTTAACAATTAAGGGACATATCAGTACTCACCAAGGCGCCAAGCTCAAAGACTCAACAGTTGGGGGAGGTGGGAGGGGGCAAAAGATTAATAAAAAACCCAAGATTTGCAAGTGGCGCGACGGCCTTGTCAAGTGTGGGGCCAACCCATACACAGGACAGGCCTCATAAAATGTAACAACAGCTCCGTTGAAAACAGTGATAACTCGCGGTATCATCATCACCTTTATAATGTGTGTTATCCAAGGGAAACAACAACGCTATAAAATGTGCCTTTTGGTAAGAGTTGCCGATGAGATAAACTGCCAAGACAAATGTACACGAACAATGTCTTTCAAAATATTTTATAGAATCAAAACGGACTGAAAATTTTGAATGTAATTTTTTTTCTATTTTACAAACGGTGATAATGAATGACTAATGTTCAGTCTATCATTAGTAACTAAATTATAAAAAGTAAATGTCAATTATTAATTATCTAAGGGCAGTAAGACAAGGCGGCTCAGAGTTAAAAGTTAAGAGTTGAGACAATCAATCAATTGTTTTTTTTTTTCATTTATAACTTATCTTGACTTAAATTTTGCAGCTTTGCACATATTATTAAAGTTTTATGACATTATATGGTACTCGTATATTATTAATTTTATCCTTTTTGCTGCTATTTTATTAAAAGAGATAAGTAGGTTTAGAGATCCTTTTTTAATAATTAATTTTTTAAAATCAAATTTCTTCTAATCTTAGATGACAACAGGAGCAGAAAATTGTAACATGTCTCAGTACCAAAATACCAAGTAAGTATAATGACACCTCTTAACAAGATTGTAAATTTATGTCATATTTTCTGTTGCAACTAAATGTATTCTCAAAAATTTCCTGATATTTATTTCTGAAATATTTTGTTGCATGTCAATTTTTTCAAAGAAGTATTGAAGTATTATAAATCGTTTTCTTTTGATCCATTTCAGTTTTTTGGGTGCTTTATCACTATACAACCTCTTTATGTTTTATTGGTTGACATGTTTTGTGTCCGCTTTGAATCAGTTAACACTTGCTGGTGTCTTCACTTCTTATTACTGGACATTTGATAAATCAAGGAGGCTAAGACATTATTACTTATTGTGTACATCTTTCTATAATTGTTTCAGGTAAACAAGAAATATGTAAATATAATTAAAACATTTTGTTAGTCACAAGTACATTGAATTAGTTTTATTCCTCATATGACACAGTTTAAAAGTTCTTATTAGATAATTATAGATACAATAAAAATATTTTTAAAATAATTGGCAGATATCACATAGGTTCCCTTGCATTTGGCTCTTTCTTGGTTGCCTTTGTGAAATTTCTATCAAGTCTCGTAGAGATTGTAGAACACAAATTGTCTACTGCCAAGAATCCAGTGGCATCATTTATTTTCAAGTAAGCCATTATCAATTAAAAATTACTTTTAATTTGTAATTTTAAAACTGCTGATTACATTATCCTGATTTCAGTATTATTTTTATCATTTTTATTATTTGTTAATTGATCCAGGAAAAAACATGTACAATTTCTATTTAAGCTCCCTAAGTTTTTAAGCTAACTAAACAATTGCATTGTAAATATATAATTTATGATTATATAGCAGTATATGAATATCATTTATTTTTTTTATTGGTACTGTAAAGAAAAAAGTATCTCTTTAAGCCTTTTAATTTTTTCAAAATCTCAAATTGTGTTGATTTATTCTTCAGATGCCTGAAATGTTGTCTCTATTGTCAAACTGAATTTTTAAAATACATTAATCAAAATGCCTACATAATGGTAAGAAATTAATCATAATAAAGTATGATATATTAAAACTTTAAACCTCATATAATTTTTTTTTATCATGATGATCTAAAAATTTTAATTCACTGGAAAAAATAATTTATGTAATTTTATGAATATTACAATTTTCTTTAGATTGCCATGGAGGGTACAAATTTCTGTATATCAGCTAAGAACGCTATGGGTCTTTTAATCCGGAATGTTCTAAATGCCATTGTTTTGAACAGAGTGACTGGCCTGTTATTTGTGTTTAGCAAAGTAATAAATGTTGTTATTGTAGGTATAAAATATTAATATTTCTTCTTTTAATTGATAATAAATACTAGTCAACATAAAAAGAAAACATTTTCCAATAATTTTTCTTTATTGTAATCTACAAATTAATACATTTTCCCATAATTTTTTTTATTTACATCCAACATTTTTTTTTATTGGATTATAAAATTTTGTGATCGATTTTTACTCTTGTTTCCCAGGTTTCATAGCAGTCAGTTTAATTGATTCAAGAATGCCACTAAATGAAGATGAGGACTCCTCTCATCTTTGTTATATTCTTCTTTTAAGTGTAAGCTTACTTTTCATGGTACAGTTTATTGATCAAATTTTATCTTGAAATTCTTTTTAATTTGAACTAAAAATGACCTTTAAATTTGCTTTTTTTTTATTTTTATTAGCTTATCATCCTTATTACAATTCCTAACAGATGAGTTGCTCACTTATGAGAGGGTAGTGTTGTGTTCAGGGTCTTTATGTGGCATACATTGTTCACAAACTCCTTATACACCACAATCAATTATATGAACACATTAACAGGTTATTCATGAAACAATAAAATACTAAATCATCGACAAATAATAAAGTCACTAATGTTCCTACTCTAACACTCATGCACTAATACGTGTTATCAATTTATAACCTCCTGTCTTTTCAAGTGGTCAACTTCGTCTGCCCACTTTCACCTACAATGACCTTTCACTCATCACCGTCATGCTCTCCTGGTCTCACCTGTCACCCAATATTCAGTCCGCACGCACTCTGCTTATTCCTACCATTATAGTCCCAACCCATGCAATCCCATTCAAACACGCCAGTCAACCATAAACAATACACAACAGTAGGGTTAACTCACGGTAAGCTTAAGACATTTAAAAAAAACATATTGCCTAAAATCATTGATTTTTTCTTTATTGGGTGTGTTTCTTTATAAGATTAGTAGGTGCATGATAATTCTTACAGATACTTATAGTATTCAGGATAATATCTTAGAAAAACATAAAGAAAAAGTTTAAAAATAGAGCAAGTGAAATTTAAAGACTTATTAAACACTACAGGAGATTACTTCGTCTATAACAGGGGGGTCACCAAATTATAGCCCTTTGGGCCGATCCTTCCACCCAAGAGGTCAGTTAAATTCATCAGACCTGCTGATGATATTTGAATTCGCTTGATTAAATTTATGGAACATGATTTAATTGAAATGTGCATGCGGCCAGCGCTCTTTCAGTAATCTAGCATACTGTGAAAAAGTTTGGTGACCCCTGGCCTATAAGGTAGTTATTTCAAAAAAGGTTTATATATTTTAGCAAGTTTTAAGCTCTTTGGATTATAATTGAAAGACCTTCACTGGTATGTCATATTAAGAAATAAAAAAGAGGCTAACTTAATACATTGAAAAACTGTTGACATCTTTTGTATATAAAAACAGGGCTATTGGAGAGAGAAAAGTTATTAGTTATGTTGAGAAATATAATACAAATCAGTTTCCTTAGATATGAGTCAAAATGTATTTATCACTCCACTTATCTAAAAAAAAATATTATGTAAATATGATTGGCATGATTGTGGAGAGTCAACCTCCTTTACAGTATTTTCTATGCAATAATATTGTCAATAACTATCATAAGATAATTTGATGTTGACCGCAATCTGCAGATAACAACATTTGTATAAATAGAGTAGATTCGTATAATGAATTAAACTTTTGTTATAATTGTCCTTTTCAGATATCTGTCATTGGTACTTATATTATTGCTAATACTTTCCTGGGTGTGTATGAGATAGCTGTTGACACTCTCTTTTTATGTTTCTGTAAGTATATCACATAATTTACTTCACATTAAGTTTTATTGTATGTAATGCCGGTCAGAAAAAGTACAATGAAATAATAAGATAGGCTGGTACCTACTTGGCTATATGCAGATCTTAAAAAGGTATTTAATTCAGAGATTACAATCATATTTCTTCAATATATCTTACCTCTCCAAATTATTCCGTTAATAGGGACCAGAAAAAAATGGTATTTCTTGACGGTAGGCTTAACTTAACACAATATTATCAACATCATACAACATGACATAAAACATGACCAGCGTAACAAAACATGACTAACTTAACATCATTAACATAACACAACATGACCAATATAGCGCAACATGATCAACATTATAAAGCATGACTGGCATAACAACCTGTCCAACATGATACAAAAGTCATGACAAACAAAACACAACATGACCAACACAGTACTATTCAATCAACATGGATCACGTACAGTACAAAATGCTTTTAGGGACCATTATAGTTATCATTAAGAAGAGAAGGTTTGTCCTATCAGAATAATTCAAATCTCAGCCACTCTGGCCTCTTTGGCCATAACATCTTTGGACAAAAAGTGATGATGTAGAATGGTAACATGAAACCATGGGCGTATTCATGGGGGGGCATATGCCCCCCCCCCCTACATTTTGAAAAAATGTCATATAAGAGGGGGGCATTTGCTCCCCCCCCACATTTAAAAAAAATATCATAAAGTTATTATTTGCCCCCCCTCCCCTGGAAAATGTTTGCCCTCCCCTGGAAAAATTCCTAGCGACGCCCATGCATGAAACTGTCCTAATAATGATTCAATATAAAATTATAATTATTTCCTCCATACATGTTGTCTCACAGCTTCCAGTCATATGAAAAATAGCGCACCCATGTAATATATATATATATATATATATATATATATATATATAAAACAATGCATCCATTTTATATATAAATATAAACAGTGCATCCCTATAAAGAATTAGTAGAGCATCGCTGCCATTTTTAAATAGTGCATCCTTGTTATGTATGGTGTTTCTGTCATGTCTAGATAGTGCATCCATGACATTTATGAATAGTGCAATCCTGTTAGGTATTGGTAACTGTCATGTATCCCTGTCATGTGTGATGTTGAGATAATACATCCCTGCTGTTTATAAATAGTGCATCCTTGCATTGACAGTGTATTATTTTAAAATTCAGAGAGTTCCTTCTTGTCATGCTTAACTAAAAATACAGCTAAGTGTAATTTTTATTAATGTTACTGATCCTGAAAACTATTCTTGTAGAAAAATAAATTTCATTTATCAACCCTTTATCAAGAAAAATTTCTGAAAATGTAAATTATTAGTCATTTTTTATACTAAGCTGCATTGATTTATTTTCTCAAGGCCTATTTTCTGGTAACAGGGAATTAGCTAATATAAATCTTGACTAAGGGCTTAATATGTACATTTATTGAAATTGTCGTGATCATTTCAGTGTATGACAGAGAAAATAATGACGGTTCTGAGGAGAGACCATATTTTATGGATGAGAATTTAAAGAACATACTAAAAAAGAGAAGTTTTCAAAGACGATTTACATCATCAAATGTGGATAGAAAAAGACATTCTGAATAAATTTTTGTTTACCCGAAAATTTCATGTTTTCTCTGCATTAATTTTTTTATGGCTTATACAAAAGTAAAATGATGTTTAAGACTTAATTGCTATTATTAATCATCATAACAGGAGCTATTTTATTCTTAACCATAAATAATTTAACTTAATGTATATAAGAGCTGACTTTTCAAAAATGTTTTCTGTATATAAAGAAAAAAATTAAGCTGATGAATGTGAAAGTATTTATAATAAATGCAATTTTCATAGACTGAACTACACTTGTTTTTTCATTTCATTTTAATAGTTTATACATTATAACACAAATGCATAACTAAAATATTAGTATTTTTTCTAACTACAAAAGCAGATAAATATATATGCTTTATTGTAGATTTAGGGTTATGGTTCATGATTTAAAATGTTGTGGAACATGAATTTCTTAAAAAAGAAAGACTGGAGTCAAATTCAATTTGTTTAACATGATGACTTAAGATTACAGTTGAAAAAGGAACAGAAATTTAAATGCTGAAAAAGGCAGACACATTTACAGAATATTATCACTCCGCTAAAAAGGAGACATTTAAAGAATATTATTACAGCACTAAGCTAATAATACAATTGCTAATAAAAGAGGTGTATTCCACCAAAAATGTTACTTTTTAAAAAAAAATTTTTTTTACATCTTAAATATTTTCTTTATTGAAATAATATTCTTTGCACAAAATTTCGTAATTTTTTTTTTTTCAATATCTATGCTAGAGTGTTTATGGGGTAGCCAATTAGAAATTGCCTATAGATTGTAAAAAAAAACAATTTTGGTATATAAAGTTTTTTTTAAGTAATTTTTAATACTACCACAATTAAAACAAGGTAGTTTTCTTTTGTTTAATTTTGTAGTTTTTGACAATCAAGAATACTTTTTTTTAAATAAAAACTTTTAATTTTGGGGGATAAAAGAGATGAAAAAGTATTCAATGTTTCATCAGTTGCATTGAAAATTTTATGATGATAGAACAATTTTCAAAATATAAAATGAATTTTACATTATTTCAATGCAAGGATATTTTATGAAATAATAAAAAAATTGTTTTCATTTAAGGATTTCAGATAATCTGTAATGATATTACTTGCTTTTAAATTGGGTAAAAACAAAGTTATTGTCATTTACGAAAATATTATGTAAAATTATCTTGGAAATGATTAGCATAAAACTGCTAAATCTTTTCATTAAAAATTAATTCGCACTAATATTTAATAAAAATGGTTTTAAAAAGTCACCAATTTAAAAGAAATTAGTTTGCTTTAATGTCAGAATGCTATATTGTTTTCCAAATGTTACGTCAGTTACAGGGGAATTCAATAATGAGTGCAAGTTAATTAATATTTTGATGGTAGGTAGTATGTTAGCATTTCATTATCTAGTGTTACTCATGTAATTCTATATTATTTTATTGGATAATCTATTGTGATGAGGTGTGTAAATGGAATATTTCACTTTACTCCCTTTTACCACGCAGATACCACAGAAAGCTGATAGCCATATCTACAATTTCAAATTTATTTTGTTGCTGCAAATCATTTAAATTCCAAGTTGTTGTTTTTTTTTCCTTTTATAAATTAAATGACATGGTCTAATCAATCCCTTTTCTTACATACTTGATTTTTCGAGTTTGATATTGGGGGTAAATATTGGATGTTAAAGTTGTAAAATAAATAAATTATCATATCATAAAACAGACTTAAAAATACTTTTTAAATGTGGCAACTATTTGTTTGATTTTCGAACATTAATCTATTTCAGCTTTGTGTGTTCATTTAGCAATGGTAATTTTTTAATACATTTAGCAACTGAGGGAAAAAAAAAGGATTTAACAAACAATCCTTGTCTTAAAATGTCTTTAATGTTTGTGTGTAGATTTGTCATGAGTTGAAATTATTTTTCTAAAGAATAATGTTAATAGTTTAATTTTATCAGAGCACTGGCATTTAAAAAAAAAATGTTTTAAGGCATTTGCGTTTTTGTTTTCATGAAGATAATCAAAATAAAATTAACATTTCAATTCAAGTTAATTATGAATATCAACGTTTGTGTGGACAATAGTTTAAAATACATTTTCTTTCGGACAATTAAAATATGAAATAAAGAAAGAACAAATGCTTGCCCATTTAAAAAATTTTCTTTTTTTTTATCTTATGATAATAATGTACTTTGCATAACATTAAGCTCAGTTTGTCACCATTAAGACTGGAAGTATACATAAATATAACCAATACTGATTAGCTAATTAATAAAAATGCATAATATAGATATGGTAATAAAATTATATTTAATCTGAAATATTTCAAGTTAATATTAATTAATATTTGTACTCTAGATAAAATTTTGTTCTGTAGTCTGTATTACAAGAAATTAATTTAAAGTCCTAATGTAAGGGTATTTTATATCTTGATCCAGTAAACCAATAATGGGACCATTTTTGTTGTCCCCTTTAATCCTCACCATAGCTGATGTATAATGGCTTCAGAGGCACCAATGAAGAAATAGGTAGGTGATTTGACTAGCTGGACTCAGAACCTGTAACCATCTCAGATTTGGCTCCTTACTGAGCTACGTATTGCTAAAACTCCAGAATCACCCATAAAACAAAACAATAAACACTTTCTGAAGATAATTATAAAAAGATCATTATTGTTCATTTATTTGTTTTATACAAAATAATATCAAATACATCTTTTCTATCACAATATTTTAAGAATGTTCTTTTTTTCAAAACTCAAATAATTATTAAATGGTACTTTTTTTTTTTTAGAATGTTTAGTACCAAAGAATTTTTTTTTTTTGACAATGTTAGTACCCAGGTAATTTTTATTTTACATACTGGTTAATGTTGATGTTTTAATTTTCTATAGATAAAAAAATTAAGAAACAGAATATATGCAATAGACTATTTTTTCTATGAATATACAACTAAAAGCTGATCAAAACTTCTTAAGTACAAAAACTAACAAAATGAATAAAAAATGTACTTCATAGCTATCTTAAAAATATCACACTAAAGTCTCAACTAACGGTAGCATTGTTAGAAAAAAATGTAGACATAACTGTTCAGTAATTCCCTACTTAAATAAAATAATGTAATGAAAAAAAAATACATTTACTTTTCAAAGTAATTGTAAAATAATATTTACATCTCAAAAAAAAGAAAGGGCCACATACATTTTGGTGCGCCATTAGAAAAAAACTTCCTAAACAATAATACAAAAAAAAAAAAAAACTACTGTTCACTCGTCATAACTATTCTTTACAAACTACCAGAATTAGATAATAATTCTTTTTTTTTGTTCTTTTAAGAAAAGGCCTGTAAATGATGGGTACAAGAAAAATGAAAATACCTATCTCAGAAAGGAAAAATATAACAATATATGTAAAAGGATGTTAAGAGGGCAATCAAACATGCAGTAAAGCAAACCATGTCCCATATAGAAAAGCAGCCCAATTATTTGATTGTGGCTCTGAACACAGACAGTTGAATGGCAGATTTTTTTTTTTTTTTTAAACTGGTTCAGTAACAGGCAGTGGAAACCACAAGCAACATCTATAAAGCAATTACTGTCCCCATTTATGTCACAGTTTGTAACCTATCATACACTAGTTTAAACCATAATCTTACACTGTCCAGTCAAAGCTAGAGATACATTCAACTCTGATCAGAATGGTAATGGTGTCGGAGCTGAGAGATCTTTTAGGGATATTATACATATTAACATCTGTCCTTGAATGAGCCAACAAGTATCACCCAAGAAGAAGGGTTGCGATTAGTGACAATGGATTCTTCATAGCAGGATGACAAAGAAGAGAATGGAAACTTTTAAGAGGCTAAGTCTCTTTCATATTGAGGCTGATAATGAAGTGTACAGTAATGATGATGAAGTGTACAATAATGATGCTGAAGTGTACAGTAATGATGCTGAAGTGTACAGTAATGATGCTGAAGTGTACAGTAATGATGCTGAAGTGTACAGTAATGATGATGAAGTGTACAGTAATAATGATGAAATGTACAGTAATGATAATGAAGTGTACACCTCTCATTAAAGTAAAGAAATCCACTGAAAATTAATAAGGAAGCAGCCCACAACAATACATGATAAAAACTGAGTCAGTGACAAGACCACTTTCAATGAACAGACAATTGTATTGGATTGTGAGAGATTGGGTGTAAAAAAAAAATTCCTTAAAATAATGGTTGAATTCAGAGCAGGAAAAAATATCATGAATGCATTACCTCAACATCCATTTTAAAACTTAATACAATCAATTGTTAAAATAGTTAAGAGAACAACAGAATATAGTACAATATTATAAACAGTTCATAAAAGGATTTATTAGCTAAAATATTTTAAAGTTTAAGCATATTTAAAAGCTACTCTTAAAAAAAAACAACCATTAACATTCTGTGATAAAATATTGTAAACAAAAAATGAATTGCAAAATTTAATTCAAAGTCTATTTTAAATCATATTAATATTACATAAGATTTTGATTTCATCAGTGGATAAACATTGTTTACTGGATCACATATGTATATTGTAATATTATGATTGTGTGAATCTCATCATGCTTTGAGTAAATTGATTTAAATAAGGTAAAAGAACAGATTTGAGAATCAATCAAAGCAAAAAGATGATTTTGATACAATATATCATTGAATTTGAATCATCAAACCCAATGGCATACTTTTTATAAAGTTATAATTGGATGCAATTCTTATACAAGATAACCTCAGCTAAATAAAAAGAGGAAATAATAAAATGAACAAAAAAAAAAAAAAGAATATATATTCAAAGACAAGAGTAAATATCATGGGAAGTATCATATATAATTTTATTATGCAATCATGCGCTGCAATATGTGGAGGGACAAGTGACACAGTGGTGTAGAGCGCTCCAATGTCGACATGAGTCTCAGGTTTGATCCTCAGTGATAACTAAGGGAACTATCAAGTCCTGGTCAACATTGGAAATAGTCTCTATAGCCTATTCAGCTTTAAATGGATACCGAACTATGGCTGGGCAAGTAAAAGCAGTTGGGCTTTGTGCTAACCATACATTCCCTTTATAAGCAGTGGTTATAGAAACAGATGACTTTTACATTCCATCTGTCCCGATGGGCCTTTGGTGCTAAGGGAACTTTCCTGCAATATGTGATACAGACAATGAAATATTTTATTAGAAGCTGGTATGTGGAATGTCAGCTGGCTAAGGCTTTTGAGGATTATTACTATCTCTAAAGTTATCTTTATTTAAGTTTGTATAAAGGTTAAAAATCTTGCCCAACTTACAATTAAAAAAAAAAGTTTGAGATACTGGTGCTCACACACAAACGGAAGGTAGGAGGCTGCTTACAATATGTTTGAGTGGTTCTACTGATTCGCTTCAAAGTAAAGGTCAAAGAAAATATCTATTAAAAAAAGAATAACAGATGTTAAATGTAAGCAAGAATTTAATTGTGTAAAAATAGGCTATATATATATATATATATATATATATATATATACATGTATATATATATACATATTTTTTAAATCATCATTGCTTAGCTAATAAAATAATTTTTGTTTTGCATCCTAAGTCCTCAACAGTTATGTTTCAGTCATAATATTTTGTTCTGGTTTTTTTTTTTTATAATTAATATAAAATTATGGCAAAATTTGTTTAAATTTTTAGAAATGTTGGAAGTATTCCCTATAATTTCTATTAATTACAAGTGATTATATCACTAAACGATATTTTAAATTATATATTTTTACTATAATGGCAGTACACAAATAAACCAGACCACTTAATAATTCAAAACTGAGCATATTAGGCACTTTGTGTGTGTGAAGTCCCTGTAAGGTTGAGAGGAAATCTCTCAGATCCTATAAACTACTAGTGGGACGGTTTTTATGGTGTCCTTCTTTCTTTTCCACCACAGCCGATTGTGCAATTGCCATGGTGGCACCACAGGAGATATAGTGAGGGCTTTTACCATGACCAGATCAAACCAGTGAACATCAGGTCGACAGTCGAGAGCTTTACCACATGACCAATTGTCCCTGCTAGGCACTTGGTGTAGCGCACACATATTCTAGAAACTTTTTTACATTTTTTTTTAATGTAGAAGTGAAGTAAAAAATACTTCAAGTCAACATTATATAACTAAAAGACAAACTTTCTAGTTTTAAACGAGTAGGAAAATAATTTTTAGCAGTGTAATAATAGTAATATCATATATATTTAAATTCTAAAAAAATTCTGCATGTTGTGTAAAAGAGAAGAATAATGAGAAAATCTTGTAAAAAAAAAATCTAGAATATGGTAAATATATATATTTTTTTTTGTAATTATATATTATTGCACACAAAAAATAACAAAAGATGATTCTGTAATTAGACAAATTACATAATTAGAAGTAAAAATGGAAAGATTTGAAAAAAAAAGATTACCTTTATTTGCTACTAAAAAAATCAACCACAACTTAAAAAAAAAAATTAAAGATATGTATAGAAAATAGTAATATGTTTAATTTTGTCCCCAATTACTATTCTGATTGTTGTCATAGCTACAGGCTCATTCCTTCTACACAATGGCATTGTTATAGGAGAAGGGGATCTCCCAGGACTTCAAGAGCTCTGACAGGTAGAGGCTTGAACATATTGTGGGGGGGGGAGGGGGGAACATCATTGCCTCTACACATATCGCAGTTCTTATTTATATGTTAGGATATGAAAGACTTTTCTTTGGATTTAAAGGAAAACCAGTTTTGATTTTTATTATGAATTAACACCAGAATTCGAATACAGTTTTATAAAGCTTTAAAAATAACATATGAAATGATATATACAGTTCTTATACAGAATATAGTCTATATGTAGAAAAAGCAAAGTACTAATTATCTACGCAGTTTTGTTATTTTATACAAAATAATCATACTTTACACATTTAGCCTAGCAGTATTACTTCTGCTAAGAAGATAGTCATTTCTATTTACTGGTAGCATATTATAAGCAGTAAGGGCTGGAAAAATGACAGCATTGATACCATGTTGAGACACTACAAGTCTATCAATATCAGACTGGTGATTTCTTTCTCTTTGTCTTAAAAAATATCTCTGCTGCTCCTGGTTACAATTTCTGTGATTATCAAGGCTAGTTCTTGTATTGTGTAGCTCTCTTTCAACGTTTTCATGATTTTCTAAATTTGCTCGCTGATCATCAACACCGTTTTCCCTTTCAATATTTCTCCTATTATCATTGTCTATTCTGTGTCTGTCAGCCTCAACCAGGTTATTTTCTTCATTTTCATTTTCTTGGTTCTCTGCTTCCAGAAGTCGGTTAATAGGCTCAATTTCTCTGTGTTCATTTCTCTGATTCTCAATCACAACCTGACTAGCAGTTTGAACATTTCTAAAATCATTGTTTATTAATCTTCTGTGAAGTCTCTGATAATAAACTGACACAGTCCTAGCAATCTTAAAAGCCCATTCTTGATTACTCCTTTCACAGTACACAGCAAGAATTACAACAAGGATGAACCAACTAAATGCACTTGTTGATTTGTCTTCTAAGCCTAGAATCCCACATGTAAAATGAAAACTGATCCAAGCAGCCCAGTAAAGAGTATTTAAAAATATTTTACCAAAGCCAAAGGCTATGGCATTGAATGTAGATATAAAAACTTGAACTATAAAATAGAGCATGATTTTTATTATCTCAATAACAACCTGTCCAAGTCTGAAACAATCATACATCAAACTAATAACAAAGTTTGTTGATGGCACATCCAAGATATTATGAATATAACTGCCACAGAAGCTAAAAAGCATTCTTTTTTAGAGATTAATCAATCAGATTTGTCTCTACATTTTTAATTCTGGCCTGCATTCATTAAATTTTTGCCATTAATTTATAAAGTAATTGGTGCTTATAAAATATTCAAATTAGGGCTGAGGCTAATAAGCACCTAAGTAGTAAGGTCATTATTGTGTATTTACTTATACTGAGATGCATTCTGATGCTCAGTGATGGATTCAGTCAAATGTGTAAACACAAAATCATTTAGAAACATTACGATTCCACATTAAAGACATAGTAATTTAGTACTCTAACAATGGCTTTTCTGTTTACACTCCGAGTCATTTCAGCAACTGCAATATTATGAGTCATCTTCCATTCTTCGTCTTTGAGTCACTTAATCTGATTGATGGCTTAAAAAAAGGTTAATGAAAATAAGACGATATCCATTCATATGATTTATAATGAGAAGTAATAGTTAGCTAATTTCCCATTAGGTATGTTAAGAATGTAACGTCCAAATTCACTTGACATAAGTCATAAACAACTCTCCATCTTAGACATACAATAACAGTTTGTTGATGTTTCGTACAAAGTATGTTGCCAACTTTAAAATAGTAGCTATTGTTTCATCCATTTTGGTTGAAAGTAGCAAACTAATGAAACTATGTCAAAAAAAATAAATAAATCCATTTAAAATTAAAACGATAAAATATGGATTTGGTTTGCAAGTTTTATTTATATCGGCTTATTAATATTACATTAATATTTTATGGCGTCTGATTCTGATATATTTTTGGTTTTAAAATATCCTATACAATCCAATCTTTATGAAAATTTTTCAAAGGGGGGATTAAATGGAAGAGTGGGGGGGGGGGTAATACTTTTTTAAAAAAAAGAAAAAAAGGAAAGGGGCCCCCCCCCCCCACCACCTCGCTTGATAGGGGTGTGTATACAATACTTGAATACATCAGTCTATAACTCTATTACTCTATAAATCGTATTAGATTAGACAATTAGTAGGCCTACATGTATAGTCCAAATCGAGATATTATGAAGAAATCTAAAACGAAATGATAGCATAAAATAATACATCTGGATAATGTTATTTTACCATTTAGATATACATTTGTAATTACTTTGCTATATATTTAGTTTAATACCTGATATCTTTCATAAGTTTTGGTAGTTGGCAGCCCTGTCCGAAAGTGACCACACCATAGACATCCTATATATATATATATATATATATATATATATATATATATATATATATATATATATACAGGCACGCCGAGAGGTGGGCAGGGGGGTCATGTCAATTTTTTCACGACTTATTGTTCATTAAGGGGCCCGCAATGATGTCCTGCCCTGGAGCCCGTGTTGGCTCTCGGCGCCACTGTATATACATCATATATATATATATATATATATATATATATATATATATATATATATATATATATGATGTATATGGATCACACACGAGGTCGATGAGAGCCGCAATTCATTTTTTTTATTAATGAACAAAAGTATTTAAATAAATGAAAAAAAAAACAAAAAAAACTGAAGACATTGGCCAGCTTAAAGACTAATGTGAGCGGTGGTCCGCAAAAATTTTGTGGGTCTACTGGCTCGCGGAAATGTTGAACATTATTCTTTTTTTTTTAATCAGTTTATTATGAACGAGTGAGGGGTGTGTGTGTGTTTGAGTGTGTGTGTGTGTGTGTGAGTGTGTGTGTGTGTGTGTGTGTGTGAGAGAGAGAGAGAGAGAGCATACTCCCCCCCCTACAAGAGGAGTCTCAATCCTTTTTGATGACTTAATATTTGAAGATATTAGAGAGGTACCAAGTACTGAGCATCAGGGCTCGATTTAACGCCGGGGGTGCCGGGGATATCCGCGGCTCTGCTTTAGCTAACATATCACAGCCGGGGATGAAATCATAGACATTTACCTCCGGCTCTGCAGAAATTTTTGTTCATCCCCGGCACTGGTTTTTTTTTCTTAAATCGAGCACTGCTGAGCATGCAAGTACAAGTGCAGGTACAAGTATGCAAGCTGTGGAAAATAATTTCACAAAATTTCTTTTCTGTCTTCAGAAACTGTTCTGACAAAAAAAAAAAGTTTCGTTGTATGGTTTATTTTATCAATTTTTGTTTTCTTTTATGACGTTATTATCGAACATGTCATTTTAATGTTTGCAGTACCGCGTAGCTTGAATTAGGCATACATACCATTTCGGCCTACATTATGTGGCCGGGATATGTACAAAGCATTCACAACAGTCCCTAAAACAAATAGAAAATAAAGTTTAATTATAATAAAATATCTGAAAAATGTGCAACTACTATGTTGATCAAACAATACTAAAAGCAAAGCCAATAAATAAAAATATATATGTACCTGATGTGTGATATCATTTTAAAAAACAACTTAACTGTGGTGTAGCTAGATTCAGGTACCCATTTAAAGCTGGGTGGACTTGTGGGACGAATTTGAAACAAATTTCACCTGGAAAAATTCCCATGGTTCTCACCGAGGATCAAACTCAGGACTTTCAGATCGACAGAGAGTACCTACACCCATGGGCGTCGCTAGGAATTTTTCCAGGGGGGGGGGGGGGCAAAAAAATACGTTTTTTTTTAAACTGACAATGCCATACAGGTTTATTTCTCAATTAAATCCAAGTTAAGTATAACATTAATTATTTATATTGACATAAATAACTGTATTTGAAAATTCAAACATTTGTACAACAAGCATGTTCCGATTTTAATTTTTTTGTTTAATTTGGCCTTCTGTAGCTTGATTAGTCAATCGAAAATGGTATTTTTTTTTATTTGGCAACTCTTGTTAGTTTATTATCGTCTGCTATTGCGTGAATTTTTAAATTTATCCTAAATTAATATGAAAAGATGGATATCAGAAAAATATTGTACAGGCTCAATAAAACGAAAAGTAGAGCAATCGCGGGATACCGAAAAGCCGTTATTAAAAGATTTTAGGGCGTCTGCAGCATCTGAATTATCATATCCATTGAGGACAACAGTACAAGTTCAACAGCCAGACACAAATTAAGAAACTATTTCTAATTTGATTGTCGCTGTCACTTCTTCATTTCCTAAATTGGATATTGGAAGGTATGTCTTGACATACGACCTTTCAAATGAGTTGAAATTGCTGCTGATCCATGATTGTTGGACCCCCTGATAAAAATATGATTTTTAGAGGTGACAGTGGTGGAAAAAGAGGTTTTAGATATGCTTGGTTATCAAATTGTTCATCGTGGGTTGTATACTTGCAAATGTTAAAAGGTGACTTTTTCAAATTGTGCGTGTTGTTTTCGCAAAAAGTAATTCCAGGAGTTCAGAAAGCATCTGTCATCAAATAAAGCACAAAATTAAAAGATTTCAACGAAGATGCACGTAGCCACATGCACAGCACATGGCAAAAAGACTCTTATTAAGGATGTAAGCTATTTTGTTGCACTATTGGTAGCCAAAGCAGTTTCTATAGATGAGCAGTTGAACTCATCATTTAGAAGACAAATTCAAGAAAATTGCAACAAACTTGGTCCCTCCATTTCTACAATCTTTTTTTTTTTTTTGCGGCATGCGTGATTTGGCACTTCGTGGAAAAGAATCACATTCTGGTATTTTTTACGACCTGTTAGAGTTTCGTGTTGAATCTGGAGATGAAGTTCTAGGTAATCATTTGTCAATTGGTTCTTGTAGTGCTAAGTATATCTCGGCAACCAGTGCCGCCGAGTGGGGGGCAGGGGCATATGCCCAGGGGCCCGGCGAGTTTTAGGGCAAGTTTTAGGGGCCCAGACTGAGCTGGCCAATCAACTTTTGAAAATATTATTATCAGCACGGGAGGCCCGTGACAGCCCTGTCTAGGGTCTCGAAATTTCTGTCGGTAGGCCTGTCGGAAACTACACAAAGCACTATGATCGAAATTTGTGGGTCTGTCTCGCGTGAAGACATTGTTCGTGAAGCTAATAATACAGTTGCAATTTCTATACTTGCCGACGAGACAATATAATTTCAGGCATTGAGCAGATATCACTTGGTGTTAGATTTGTCAAAGAACATCATAATTATAAAATCATTAGAATTTGGCTTAGATACTGCCCCGTAACGTGAAAATTTTACAGCATGGGCCAGTCATTCTACAGCAGGGGCCAAGCAATAGCGGAGGGGGGGGGGCAGGAAATAAATTTTACTAAGTAGAGCAAACAAGCAGAACGGGCCAGACAAACGCAGGGAGGGCCAGGCCTCCTGGCCTCTCCCACCCCCGCACGCTACGGGCCTGATTATGACAAATATTGTTGGTCAAGGATAAGACGGATGTTCCACAATGGCTAGTAAAGAAGGAGCAGTCCAAGCAATAATTCGAAAAAAAAATACCCAAAAAGCAGCAATTGTACATTGCAGTTCACATAAATTAAATCTTGTCATAAACGATATAAATAATGTGAATGCCGTACGAAACACAATAGGGAAAATTTAGTCAATTATATTTTTTTTCTGAGAAATTAATCAGCGAAGAAAACTAATTCCAAATGTTCCTTTGCTATGTGAAACTAGATGGACACATAAATATAAAAGGTTGCGGATTTTCGCTGAAAACGTGACAGAAATTGTTAAACAACAACTGGAATATTTAGAACAATCTGGAAAAAGCAAGCAAGTTGCACATTAGTTACTTTCTGCTGTTAGAGGTTAGGTTTGGGGTACATTTGTTGTTTGTTTAGTCATACTTCGAAGTAATAACTTTTCAGGAAATTTATTTCAGTTTTAGTGTAACAACTTTATGACATTTTTTCAAAATGGGGAGGGGGGGGCAAATGCCTCCCTTAAATGACATTTTTTCAAAATGTAGGGCGGCCCCCCCCGCCCCCCCCCCCCCATGAATACGCCCATGCCTACACCACTCGACCATCCGTCACACTTTCTTTCCCGTGCCGAAAAGGTAATATAGAACAGCAGACTAGATGCTAACCCTAGCTGACAGTATAGTATGTGCAGCTGGGGCTAAAGGAAGTTTTTCGTGATGCCCTTTCTTCATCATACCAAAGCCAAGTGTGTTTTTGGCTATGAAAGCACCACGGAAGGTAAATGTCAAGCAGGGATGAGGCATGTGTGTTGCCGGTCACAGTCATATTTATATAAAATGCTATATAATGGTTCTATGAATATTGAATACAGTTAGCATAATCATTCATATGACTTCTAGTTTATATATATATATGGTGCCAATCAAAAGAAATTCTGAGTTTTTATCTTGCCGTCCCTAAAATGTGTTAGTAATGTTATAAGAATAAAATTGGCAAAATTTGAATGTATTCTGATAATATTTATTGCTAGCTCAACAGTGTCAAAGTTTTGCAATAATCAGTGTTTCGCGACATTACCATCTGGTAATAGGCAATCCTGCTGTAACACAACAAAATCAAAAGTTATTTGAAGACACATATTGCTGTAAAAGTGAACAAACAACTGTTTTGTACATAGCACCAGAATAGTAACTTTCAGAACCTTCAGCTAATAAACATAAAGAGTCAATTCAACATAGTTCAGACTGAAAAATCACTATTCGCTAATTACATGTCTTCAATGCAATACAACATAATATAATATTACATAATATACTATAAAAGAATAAACAATGTGTTGAATGACATTAAAATGCCAAAGCACTTCCAGATTGTTTATTGATATCATACTCCAGTAACTCCATCAATATCACCAGTTCCGCTGAAATTGAGTTTATAGTTTAAACTTCCACAGTGGACTTGTTGATACAGCCACCAATCCCCATCATCATCATACCCAACACAATAGACTGGGGCCCCACTGCTTCCTGGACATGTGCTCGTTGTGTATGTAAATTTATAAAAATAAAGTTCTCCCACCTTGTATTTGTCCACCCAGTGACCAACACTGACCTGTTTACTACATCCATGAGGATGTGACACTACAAAGTTTAACTTGTCCATGATTGGAATTTTTTCGTACTTGTTCCAGACTTTCTCCCAAGCATCAACATAATATGTCCACAGCGTGGTCATTTTATCTGCCAGTAATGTGTCGCATGTTACATATCTCAGCCTGCACAGGTCTCTATCTATGTCTATTGCATAAATGCTGAGCTGGTCAACACTGACCACTGGACTGTCTTCTCTATTATAAAATAACCTCAATGACGTTTGGCTGGCCTCAATGTCATCAAAAACTACATGTGCAGCTGTGTCCACATACAATTCCAACCACTCGCGGCTGGCTGTGTCTGAATACTGGCATTTTTTACACCAACATTTTGTGTGCTTCTTTCTATTGGGAAATCCACTGTCATCAACTCCATCTGTGAACTCCAACAATCTAGTCACCATCCCACTTCCTGTTCTCAAGTTTGTTTTGCCCCTCATATTGTAAAATGGATAGGAAACTTTTGTGCCTGGCCAAAACTCTGGTCTATGTGGACTGGTCAGTTTAACACCAACTCTGACTGTAAGATCAGATGTAGCTTTGATGAGTTCATACCATTCCGTGTCGCGATAGCTTTCAGGCAGATGGTTTAAAGTGAATTTATCAATCGGAATGAAATCCATGTGACCTGGATTCTTCTTACAGCCAATAAGATGGCTGAGTAGAGCAGCTTCTCCTTCTTCTGACACCTGAGTTTCATGATCACCTGGCGATGAGGTAAAAAAAATATAACTGATCAGCATATTAGTTAAATGTATTCATATGTATAGACAAAGATTTCAGATAGTTGGATGCATTATGTAGTAGAATATGTTGACCCCAAAAATAGCATCAGATATGATATGAACTCTTACTGGAAGAAGCCCTTTGGTGGTGGGGCCATAGCTTGCTAATTTACAAGAACTGCTCAGATTGAAGTTATAAATAAATTATCACATCTGAATAATCGAAAATGAAGGCTTAAATATTATATTGACAGAATCTTAATTATGAAATACTAGTAAACAAAGGCCCGGTACCCGGACTGGCTATTAGGCACGCAGTTGGAGTTGAAAATGGTGAAATATATTTGAACGTGTTAACAATCAGTCTATATACAAAAAAAAGCATGTCTATGTACTCGAAGTGGCCCAAAAGGACATGAACATATTATTGTAGCTAAAACACATTTAAGGGACACTTAATAATACATCAAATAAAGTTCATATTTTATATAGTATGCAAGCGAATATACTTTTAAGTGTCTTGCTTCTTTCTCATTAGCGCACCCTCCCCCAACACAAGCGTAACCCTGGTTTATTGATTTTTTTTTATTCCGCGAACGTGTGACATAAACCACACCACCTCTCATCCCTTCCCCCGCTTGTAGTTAAGTAGTTACCTCCCCCCCCCCCCCACAATTAGCCTGAGGGAGACGAACATTTTGGAATTCCCCAGACTATTTTTAGCCGAGCCAGCGGAAGTGTCACACACGGTCTACCGTCTAGATTAGACGATTTTGTATTAGATGAGATGGAATACTTAGGAACAAACTTTTTTTATTCTTTGTACTTAATAGTTTTAGTTCGTGTGTTTTTATGTGTCTTTAAGTTGATCGATCTAATCAAGAGGCGGACTAAAGAACGGTCGCACCGGGGGCACATTTTGGGGCCCAGAATATGAAATAGGGCAACACGGGGCCCAATTTTAAACCCTATGACATGTCTCTCTTTTTCTAAAGGATCCAGCATTTTCTTCTGCGCCCGGGGCCTTAAATGACATAAGTCCGCCCCTGATATGGTTATATCAACATCTACACTTGTCTTTGAAACCTGTGTTATTAAATTAGCATTGACAATCATCCTACTAGTAAAGTGCTCATCCTGGCGTGCAGATTTTATAGCTGTATAATGGTCCTGTGTACATTGAATATAGTTAGCATAATCATTGATAATAAAATGATAACAAGTTTAAATATATATAAAATGTATTTATATAAATTGTATATGTTGTTAGCCCAATACTTTATACAAATATATAGATATTTGTTCGTTTGTGCTTTGTATATAGCTATAATAACATCAGTCAATTTTTCTCTAAGAGTTAGACCGGCAACACTCACGCCTCGCCCCTGGAGCCATGCTTTAGATGCAATTGGTAGATCACTAAGAGATGTTGCTCAAACCGGCTATTTACTAAGTTTTTTTTTATGCACTTGGAATTCTGTGATAATAGTGCCTATTTATTCTCATACTAAATGTTTTATTGAGATAAAACCTTTAGTTGCGAATGCAACGGGCAACTACTAGTTCACTTTAACAGTATAGTATGCATTAATAATAATTTATAATGAAACACAAATTACATATTTACCCAAAACCTTGCATCCATCTTCAAGTGGTTGGACTTTATAGTTTTTAATAGCATCAGTTGGACATTCTGAAATATTCAGTTTATGGTAGCCCTATGTGTATCATACTAAATTATTCTAATGCTATATAATAATACTATAATAACACGTTTTGTATTATATTTTAACATCTTTGTATATTAGTATTATTTTTTTAACTGCCTATTTTATTTGGTTTTTTTATTATATAAGCTATATATTCATATTATATTACCTATATGTCCAACCGCATTATCACCAATGGTAGAACCACATTGAAACATTTTCTGTGAACGAAATAGAAAAAAAAATTAGTTCAAGTATAGGGGTGTAGCCAGCCCCGTAGCCAGGTGGGGGGGGGGCACTGGGGGCCGTGCCCCCCCCCCCCCGCTTAAAAGAAGAAAAAGTGGAAAAAATAAAGGAAAAGTAACTAAATTGGGAGGGTACCCCCTTGCTAGGTATTGGTGCCCCCCTGCTTACTTTGACCTGGCTACGGGCCTGGGTGTAGCTATGGTGCATTATAACATTGTTATAGTCTAATACAACTGTCAGAGACCTCGGATAGAGCACGTCATAAACACCTGTCACATATTTTGCTATATTCGGCCACCATAACAGAAATTGTCAATCATTAAAAAAAAAATTATAAAAAAAACAATGTGTCTAGAAGTCTCAGTAGTCTAGATTTGCTCTAGTCGTGTGGCCACAATATATGACTATACATGATGTCATGTTTTTAATTTGATATAGTCGTGTAACCACAATATATGACTATACATGATGTTATCTTTTTAATTTGATATAGTCGTGTAACCACAATATATGACTATACATGATGTTATCTTTTTAATTTGATATAGTCGTGTAACCACAATATATGACTATACATGATGTCATGTTTTTAATTTGATATAGTCGTGTAACTACAATATATGACTATACATGATGTCATGTTTTTAATTTGATATAGTCGTGTAGCCACAATATATGACTATACATGATGTTATGTTTTTAATTTCTATCACTATTTCTTTCTCTTAATTAAAAAAAAGGTTCTAAGATGAATAGATAAATACAGACAGACATACAGACAGATGGATGGAGGGGTGGGTGGGGGGTGGATGGATGGTTGGATGGAGAGAGAGAGAGAGAGAGAAAGAGGGGGGGGGAGGCAGAGATGGACGGAATAGGACAGAAAAACAGACATGTGGGTAGTTTGGTTGGTTGGTAGTTAAGTAAGGTGATATACTTTAGTAATTGATTGATTTGGTCTTTTAATATTGCTTTGCTGTGTGGACTTTGGCACGTGATTGAAAAGATTTTTTTTTGTTAAAACATTGACGACCCACCTCTTCGTGCACACACTTCTGGAAGTTATTAAACCACTTGCTTACTAAAGTAAATCAATGACCACAATATTGACCTAATGTAAAAATGTATTACTTACCGAAATGTGCAAGTGTGACGGTTGTCTAAAAAGAAAATTCACGTCAAATGTTTTCTTTTTTATATTATAATGAAGAATTCACACATCAACACCATCTGACTTATTTACAGAAAATGACGTAATGGAAATTTCCGATTTGTATGTGACTAATGAATTACCCGTTGAGCTTTCACTTCAGTGTTTCTAAACCTATTTAGTGCTCTGCCCCCACCGAAGCTTTTAAAATATCAGTATGTTCACATAAAAAAAAAATTGTGTACCTAAATTCTTTCTAGTTTTGTTTATGTTTATTTTTTTATTTTTTTTTATTTTATTTTTTTTATTAATCTTTACCTTTCATTAAAAATGTGTGTATGGTGTGGTTTACATATTTAAATTGCTACACACTGAAAATGAATTCGTCAACAATCAGGGTTGTTAACAATACTTTTAAATTGTATCGTCAATACCGATACCAATACTTCATGAAAATAGTATCGCCAATACCAATACAAATACTCAAGTAAAAATGTATTGCCAAAATCAATACCAATACAATACCAATACTTTTGAGAACAACAAAATATTTTTATTTAAAATATAATGAGTGCAAGTTTTTCAAGTTTAAAAAAAGTAAAAACAATAAAATACAATGTCAAAGCACAATTTTAATGCTTATCACTTTAGCACTTGACGGATGGCCAAGTGGTGTAGATACTCGATTGTTCGATCCTCGGTGAGAACAATGGGAATTTTTCCACAAGTTCACCCAGCTTTAAATAAGTACCCGACTTAAAGCTGGGGAAGTAAAGGCAGCTGGTCGTTGTGCTAACCACACAATCACTTCATATGCCGAGGTTATAGAAATAGATGAATCTCCGATGGCCCGTCAGGGCTAATGGAACTTTATTATTTCATCACTTGGCAGTACGTAAGAAGATCATCATTTCAAAACGATCATTGCTTAGCCTAGAACGTAATGGCATAAAAATACGCCCACCTAATGAAAACAGGCGCTCAACTCAGCACTAGCCGATCAACTCAGCAATATAGTTTCTTAATGCTTGGGTAGGTTGTGTAGGGTGCTAATGACAGCATTTCTGATGGAGTTATCTTCAAGATATCTGTCTACTTCAGCAGAACTTTTACTATTAAGCTGGTTCTGCCGCCGTGCAGTAAAACTGCACTGCTGAATGTATTGAAGCTGCACCACCCTGCCGAGTAAGTTGAGTGGAAACTGCACTCAGTGCACTGCAAACACGCTTTAAGTTTTGTTCAACTTCAGCCTTGTGATCAAAGTTGTCTTGGTGGGGAGGTGGGTGGTGTTAATATTGATAGGGTTGATGGTTATCATTACAAGCAGTGATTGAATTTATGAAGATTACTTTTAAAACAATGTATTAAAATTGCTATTGTTTTGCTGCAAATAGCTAATAGTGGCAACAGAAAAGTATTGGTATCGAGTATCGAAAATTTTTCGTTTAAAATGTATCGGCGATACACAAATCAATACTTGATACAAAAAGGATCGGCAATACAGCAACCAATACTGAAAAAGTATCGCCGATACTGTATTGGCCGATACCGATACTTCGATACTAACAACTCTGTCAACAATTGTGTGGGAAAATAAAGCGCACATTAAATTGGTCTGTCAAATCGTAATCGTATGTATTGTTGTTAAGCATACATTTTCATTGATTTCCTGTGTAACATATAGGCCTACATCTCCATTCGAATTTATATCGTAGATTTTTTTAAAGTAATGTTTATGACGATAATTCGTGATGCAAAATGGCTGGGAACGTGGGCAGAGGGCCCCGCAAGCAAAGTTCCTAATCGGACACTCACGTCCTAAAGACGACCCTGCTGACATCATATGAGAGATGGGGCTTGTTGGGCAAAGAAATCGATGCTCATTCACGTCACCTAATGTGGAAAGACAAAATATACATTTGATATGGGACAAGGTACATTTTTCCTTTCAACGCTTATGATTCCAGTACATTGATATTTGTTCGTTTCTTTATATAAGTTGGAGTATTTTTTTTTTAAATCAGAGATATATACATTTAATCAGTCTATTTGCTAGTCTACATGTAGCAGTACACCATAGTTATATATGTAGCAGCATAGTTATATGTGTAGCACCATCACAACTATGTTTTTATACTTATATAACCATTCCATTAGCCCCCACACCCAGTGGCGCAATCAGGTGGGCTTGAGCCCCCCCCCCCCGAACAAATCATCAATACATATTTTACTATATAAAGTTACTAAAAAGACTGTTAAACTGTCTTTTTTCTATATGTGAGCCCCCCCCCCCCCAGCATTTTTTTCTATATGTGAGGCCCCCCAGCATTTTTTGCTGGTTGCGCCACTGCCCACACCCCATTCGAAAACCATATAATAGTATATGTAAAATATACCATTTGGCGCACGCGTGGTGGCGCCCGGGGCATGATGCCTCCCTTGCCCGCCCACTACATATATATATATATATATATATATATATATATATATATATATATATATATATATATATATATATATATATATATATATATATATATATATATATATATATATATATATATATATATATATATATATATATATATATATATATATATATATATATATATATATATATATATATATATATATATATATATATATATATATATATATATATATATATATATATATATATATATATATATATATATATATATATATATATATATATATATATATATATATATATATATATATATATATATATATATATATATATATATATATATATATATATATATATATATATATATATATATATATATATATATATATATATATATATATATATATATATATATATATATATATATATATATATATATATATATATATATATATATATATATATATATATATATATATATATATATATATATATATATATATATATATATATATATATATATATATATATATATATATATATATATATATATATATATATATATATATATATATATATATATATATATATATATATATATATATATATAT